>JAVKPL010004919.1:220000-233162 GCA_032173675.1 Gastrolobium villosum | reverse complement strand
TGCCTCGACCGGGTCGAGTTTAATAACATTGGTATGAGCAACTAATGTGGAGTTTATAAGGCTTTGGGCACTCACACCCTTTGAACTAACTTTTAGAGTGGTGTATCCCAAGATCCTTTGACAATACTAAGTCCAAAACGTCTATTGCCATTTGGTTTACTACATAAATAATAAGGTGTTGCGACTCGGCAATTGCACCGGGGCTAAGTAATAAAAGTGTATCATTCTTTGTGCATCAATAATTTGAGAATTTCACACTATCAATTGAAGCACAAAGAACAATTGATTTTTTATAAGGACGGATGGACATATTTCATATCGTTCATAGAAGAGAAAGAAGGAAGAGAAAAAAAATAAAAGACCAACGAAGACAGAGAAAGAAGATAGAATTTAGGTGTTGGATGGACAGTGTAACAATTTTTTTTTTTAGTTTTGTTGAGATCGGAAGAGAGGGAAGATAGAAAGAAATATAAGACCTGTCGGTGTCACTGATTATTTTTGTTTAATTTTATGATTTTGGAACTATCAATTTCAATTCAATATTTCAATCTAATTGTAAAAAAAATAAAAGTAAAAAATTAAAGTGATATGTAATATAATTGGCCCTTTAGAATATAGTAAAGATATCAAAATCAGGTTTTTTTTGTCGTATTAAATAAAGAAGAGAATGAAATTTTATTATATTTATATGAAAATCATGTTGGATATTATATATAATTATTTATAATTAGAACAAAGGAACTACACAAAAATACTTGAAACATCAGAATTAGTTTATTTGACAAGGATTAAAATACTTCACGCAAGAACAAGTACTGGATTTATACTGAGAATTTGAAACATACTTATTCTATTACTTTTCTTGAATCTATATAATTCATTCTTTTAAAAATTATTATGTAATTGATCTCATCCAAAAAAATTATTATATTTTTTCGGAAATAAAAAAATGTATTATATTTATTTATTATGTCAATTTCAAAGTTGTATAAAAATGAGATTAATTAATAAATCCATGCCGCCTAAATTTAATCTACATTCTCCCACCGCCCACCTTAAGCATCCATGTTGGAATACTGGTATTAATGATTTTTATATTAACATCTGTAACACATTGAAAAATGAATACTGCATATGTCTATTTTATTTGTTTACTTTATGTTGATTTTAAATTATTATTTAATTTTATTAGAAGATGAGGAAAATTACCCAAAAGAATAAAAAATGAAATAAAAGAAGATGATGAAGGTGAGGTCCAAACTTGTGTCACAAACTTTGATATCATATAATTAATTTTACAGAGATGAACTCCCCCAATTTATTAAATAAAGAAAAGGCATATTGTCAAGGGAAAAACATTCCCCTTTTAAAGATATAACAATATCCTTTTAATTTAATCCAACGGTTATAAACCAACAAGTTTATTATTAATTAATTAATAATTTTGATCCAATAAATTATAACCGTTGATGAACGGAAATTAACGGTTAAGATTTAAAAGTATATAAATTCATATCATTTAAAAGGATAGATGTTATTTCCTATTGTATCAATTAGGTAAAGGAAAACAAATACAATTTAAACAAAGAGTTTAAACCGACAAGTAAGAATTGTTCGAGGTTATGAATTTGAAAGAGAAGAGTTTAAAGATATTTAAAATATTACATCAAGCATCATCAGATTTGGAATGCTCAACAACATCACGTACAGTTTAGGAAAAAAGCAATAGATAATACAAGTTGTTCGGCTTCAACCTATATGAATCTAAATAATTATATTTCCACCCATTTTAGTTTGTATTGATCACATTAATAATTTTTATATTAATATCTTCAATATATTTTTTAAGGAACCAGTGATTGACCATTCAGAGCTTAACAATCAAACATTCCTTTCCAAGCCACAATATTTCTCAAAGATATCGCATCGATAGCCCTCCCGGCATTACGTAGGATTAGATATCTGAACCATTACTCTGATTCAAAACTCAATTCGAGAGTAAATGATAAAGATCTAATTCAACCCAAAAATTTAAGCTATTATGTGAGGATTTTTTTATTAGTTTATATTATTCTTTAACACACCTCCTTATGCAAGAGCTCTTTAAACTTGAAACGTGGATATTGTACAGGCTCAATTTTGATTTAGCCGCTTGTTAAATTTCAATTGCTTATTTAATTCCACTTGAAAGTAGAGGTGATGTGATAAGGATTGAACTTGTGATTTCATGATTACTGGAACTTTGATAAAAACTAATTCAACCTAAAAACTTAAATTATTAGATAAGAACCTTCTTAATAATTTATATTATTCACTAACACAAAAGAAAATGAATTTCCCTCCCTTCTAGTAGACACACACATAAAGAGCACAAGTTGCAGCATGTCTCTAACCACCTCAAAGAGCTAAAATGTTCTTGACCAAAGAATAAGCACATATAAAATAAGTCTAGGAAACAGTTCTTTAAATACAGAGCCAATGTGACCGCGTTTCCCACACATAACAAGGATAAACATCATTTGGCATGAACAACAATAAAAATCATCCAAACCCACCCAAAATAAGATGCCATGAATCTTTTGGACTTGTCGAATCTAACAACCCACCACAAATTTGATCATAAATGGCATCCTGGAATTACATATATGAGCCCCTTCGTATCACATCCTATGGTACAAAATAATTGTATCAAGAAACAACCCATTATCCGTACACCCTCTGATCATGACAATGCCGACAAAGGTGTACGAAACGACCTAATTATCCGTATACCATCTTGTTTTCTGCGAGTATTTTCTGCTATTGTTTGTGACTTGTGGTTTAAAGCGGGTGTTGGGTCTTCCGGTCAGGTAGGAGAATTGGAGGTTGTGGTGGTCATGGAAAGCGAGGGTATGCATCTGTTATCCATGGAAATATTTATTATGATGCAGGACTAATAATTTGGTGTTCCTTCTCACAATATCAATTTTTTCTTTCCCTTTTAATCCTATTATTTTTATTTTTATTTTCACTTTTACCCTTTCATTTAGATATCAACAGTGTTTGAAATGATAATCACAAAACTTATGTGCAATTACCGTTCTATAGTGTGAATGTAAGAAATATAAATTTTCTTTTTTATTTTTATAGCTATGCTTTTTAACTATTTTCTTAGACATCAAACATGTAATTAACTTTACCTTAATTTCAACAGTTAGAAGATCACCTGCAAATATGCCAATTGAAATGATAGATTATTTGACATTAATTTTACCTTAAATTTTTCACATTAATTTTACCTTATATTAGGAGAATACACATAAATCAAAATAGGGATAAATTATTTTACAATTTTTTTTTTCATGCCTATAATTTTACCTACCACTCTTCAACGCCAAGAAGATACTTGAGTTATTTGCTTTTGATTTTTGGGATGATAAAAACGATTAGCAAACACCCTTGTTGGCAGGCATAGGGTGCTGCAATGCATCTCACAATTGATTTCCTCTTTTGCAACTCTCCGTAATTGCAATAGTAAGCGCATAAGGGAATTGTGAACCCATGATACAATAGTAACAGGGATAAATTCTCTGTTCGAGGAAGAGTACCTCCTAACCAAAATGATGGTTCAAAAGATATTCTTACTCAATAACTGTAAATTCCAGGTTCTTATACACTCATTTTCTCAGGCCTCAGCTATAACAAAAAAGAGTAAAAAGGTAATAATAGAAAGGAAAAACAATGCATATCAGCAACACACCACAGCACTAACAGAATCTCTAATACCTACAAAGCCTAACCACCTAACAGACAACACCTTTACAGCTCACAATTATCACTCACACATGACACAACAAAGTCACTCATCCACTTGGGCTGAGTCTTGTTCCTTTAGGACCACCCAACCTTTGGGCTAAACTTATGACCTCTCTGGCGTTGGTCAGGCCCAATAATATCCACATCTTGATCCAAACTCCTCCTCTGGTTGGTCTTCCACAGCATGGCTATGCGTATCAAGTATCAACCCACCAATAGTACATGATTTAAAAAAAAAATGCCACAGAAAATTGCTTTAAAAATGCAACATGGCTTACGTCACACAAATAATGAGAAGCTAGCTCAAAGCTCTTCAGGGATGCTTTGTAGAGAAGGACTCCAGCACTTGGGCGGTTTGGCTTTGGATAGATGATGCTTTCTCCATAACAGATTAAAGCGTGGTTCCATTAATGATGAAGACATTGTTAGCTTGTGTTCTTCACCTTTGACACCAGTACTCATAAGTTCCACCAGCTGCTTTAAGTCGCTCCTTTTCACAACAATCTTCATCCTCACCACCCCTCCATCTTCCTCCGTGTATGAAACAACTCCTACGCCTCCATTACCATTAATTCCCTTTGGAACCATGCCTTCCAATAAATGCTTGGTTGCATTCTTCTTTTGATTGGGAGCTTTGAAAAACTCGAATCCTCTCTTCAACGAGGCATTGCTTGCAAGTGCACCCTTTAACTCCATCCTGTTAGGAATTTGAAACCTACTATTCTCTTTATGTATATATGTGACTAGCTATTAGCTAATTAACTATATCTTTTCAGATATATGAAATTGTTGAAACTGCCTTCAGCCTTATTTATATATAGTGATTATAGATTAATCTGTAATATTAGTGCTCTCATTATATGGCGTTCTCCTTGCCGTATTAATTTAACAGAGTCAATATATGGGTGAAATATAAAGAAGGACTATCACCATCGCAGGGATAAACAACAGATGCTTATACGGCAACTGGAAGTAATAAATATTGAAATGAAGCTCTCCAACTGCTCACATGCATTGCATGAATATTGCCGTTTCCAGCACTTATTGTAGGAAAATTATAATTTAAATGACAAGTGTACGTTCAAAAGTTTCTATTTTAAGTAAGCATGCTTTTCAGGGTTGAATTATATTTACAAATTACGTTATGTACTATAGGTAATACACTAGATTATACTATACACAGTACATATAGGATTGTTTATAAGAGTTTGGAAATATAATTTTTGGGAAACATTATATACAAACTACGTGAAATAAGAAGCAAATTAGGTGGGATTTTTCGATTTGCCCTGTGCAAATTTTGTGTTTACTTTTCTCTTTATAAACATTAAATAAGTGAATGAGTTTTATAAGAGTTATAATTTTTCCCTCCTAATTATATACAAACTACATGAAATAAGAAGCAAATTAGGTGGGAGTGGGATTTCGCATGACCCTGCTCGTCTGAGAATTTTGTGTTTACTTTTCTCTTTATAAACATTAAATAAGTGAAATTCAATCAACATTTGTAAATATTTATATAAAGGAAGATGTCATGCAATTTTCACATCATCATTGTATCCATTTCTAAATTAGGTTCTCGTTTAATTTATACATTAAAACTGTAGTGGACTCTTAAACAATTGCGAATCATAGTTAGCAGTTATATATGGTGGTGTTAGTGCTAGAGTTAGTGTTCGAGATGCCAGCTGGATAATTTAGATCCATCATATATAAAATTTATTTATTTAAAACTTTTTTCTCCATATTTTTTATTATTATTCATCGATTATATTGTTGATCCTTATGAATTTGGAATAAAAATAATGTTAATGTTAATGTTGATATATAAAATTTGTGTAATGATTGAACTGTTCATGTACTTTAGCCTGGTTTTATGTTTATTATGTTGTAAACTTAATGTTAGTCCATATATATATATTTTTTTGTTTTAAAATGTGTAGTATCATAATGTGGTTTGTGTGTCAGAGGCATTTTTTTTTTGTTCCATATAAATTTTTTTTGGATATTTGTTCCATATTAATTTTATGCATGGTTTCATGTAGCCGTCTTTGTTTTTTTTTTTTGTTCCATATTAATTTTAAGCAACATGTAGCCGTCTTTAAATGTATTTATTGGCGGTGACTGTTTGACAAGTTTTAGTTCAATACTAGTTTCTAGATTTTTATATGCATGCAGCCTAACTTAGAGAAGAGAAGACTAAGAAACTTTATTGTATGTGGAATTGAATTTTGATGCTATGCTATGTATATATTATGGTTGATGTCAAAATCAATATTTGTTGTGAGTAATTATTGCCCCCGCATAAGATGTAGTTTAATGATCCAGTAGGTTTTTAATTTAACATATGATGCAACGCGCAAGAAATAGTTTAATAGGAAGCATTTGTTTATAATTTTTTTTAATAAAATTTCCAAATTATACTATGTAACTTAATGTACTTTCAAAAATATATAATTTATAAAAATTTATAAATAAAAAAAATTATAAATATAACTCTTTCCATAATTTTAATGGTTAAGGCCACGTGGAACTATGGACAGATAAATACGAGAACCTTTTTTCTAAGAAAGGAACATTTCTGACATTAATTGGGCACACAGTCGTCTAAGCTTTATTGTTTATGGTCCTTTCTAGATAATCCCGCACCAAACTAAGTTCAGACCCCTTCCATTTTAAAATATATGTTTGTTAATATTAACTTAATTTATGTATGAAATAATCTATAATTAAAATTATGTTTGAAAATATTTTTTTACATTAAGCTAAAACAAGTATGCACTAAGAATGTTTTTAAATAATCTTAATTTTACAAAAATAAAATGGAATTTAACTAAATTATCTTTTAATAAAATATTCAAAATGCAATGCCTCTATTAATGTTATCTTTTATTTAAAAAAATGCCAAGAGACAAAGATATAAATAAAAACTGTCATCAATATATTTTTTTTAAAAGTTGAAATAAAACAACCTTTTTTTTGAAACATAGGAGTAGTTTGCTATCTTGCCCATGAAAATGATTCAAACTTATTTTTACCAATATGAACATCGGTTGTATTTGGAGTTTTTGGTGTAACAGGCAAGTCTCCACTGCTTACATTAGGACAATTAAATCATTATATACATATGTGTAATTTAACATGTTAAAAAATATTATATAAATCAACCTCTTCAGTAATTTTTTTCTCTCCTCCCTTAATTATTTTGTGTGGTGGGGTAATAAATTATTTTGGTGGTGGGCTCTATTATCAGTTTATCACACACATATAATGGGCTAGAGTGTGACCCGCAATGCATGATTTATGGAGTTGAACTGTGGGCACTTCAAACTGGCCTGATGTTAGTGAACTACCTCGTTAATCCAAAAAAGGGAAACAAGCATTGTCGTAGATACTAGAACGAGTAGAAAAACTTTTAATTAAGTTGCTCTAAAAAGTAGCAACCCTCGAACTAAGGTTTAGATGAAAGGGATCCAATTTCGCTACAAGCCAAAGCCATCTTTTGTAAGATGCTGCAAATTTTGGGTACGACTATTCTGTCAAGACCTGTACAATCTTTGCTTCCTTTTGTAAGAAGAAGTCGTCCGCAATTGTTTTTGTTTCAAATATTAGTTATGTTCAATCACACGGAGGAAAATATTTTTGGTACTCTCATTGTATCGAACACTCTGTATGACATTTATTAAATAGGACAAAAAATAACATTTTTATATTACCTTTATCTTTATGATTATTTTCATCTATATCCCATATTTTATTTTTGATTAATGAGTTGGTACTTCAGATGCACCCAAAATGAGCTCCATAGGGAGATGATTGCCCATTGACTTCAAGTGCGAAGGTTGGTAGCAATTTTTTTTTTTTAATTTCTCCATTTAAGTTCTCTGATTAAGAACTCCTTATTGTTGATGGTAACAGGGTAGCAACTCCTTTTTCTATTATATAAACTTAACTAAACCTTGTATTTATACGCCACATTTAATATTTTGATATTTTACATACATTGCATGGCATTAGAGTTATTGCTCTCTTTTTTCCTTGTTGCACTTGTTAGATTATTATTTTACCTCACTATTTTACTGAACAATACGTCTTTAATATGCGAGTGTTAAGAAGAAAATAGCTTAATTTGAAATACAAATAAATTGGACTTTGAAACTGTGCTATTAGTAATTGACAAAATGATAGTCTGATTGAAATAGTTGCGAAACAATAAACCGATTGAAATATTTCAAAAAAAAAAAAAATATAATCTGGTTGAAATGGTTTGTTAATAACTCTTGTCTAAACCTTTTCAATCTGCAAGTATATATATTTATAATTATTTCACCGGCTTAATGATGATATGGGTCACACAACAAATTGTGGGTCCGATAGGTGAATGGCCCAAACGACAAGACGACTCAACTCATCCAACCAAATGGAGAATGGGTCACACCATTAATCCTCGAAGGCTAATCATGAGGATTGGAAATGGAAAACATATTTGACCAGGGAAAAAAAAATGAAAGAAAGAAAATATATCTGTAAAATTATATGAGATATGAAAATAATCCTAAACATTTAAATAATAAAGTTATGATAAAAAAAAATTACAGTGAAACCATACTCTATGGTCGAATCAAGATACTTCAACCACTGCTGAAGCAATCAGGATTCACCACTTTCAGCCGAAAAACAAAAGCATTTGCTTCTTTTTTAAAGTAGCCAAAAAAAAAAAAAAACTAATAAGGTGTTCAGTTATTTACCCATCATTCTTTTGGGAATAGAGTGTTCTTTACTCTCAGTCTTTAGACTGTGTGACAGCTGAACGATATATATTAAATCATCAAATTAATGCCCGGTTTTTCAGAGTCAAAATATAGTCTCTTTCTAAAGTGTATTATGTTCCCGGGGTATATTCTTAATTGGAGTTAACATATACACAGAAAATTAAAAGGAAAAAGAGAGAAGTTTAAAATGATAAAATTGGTACGGTCGAGGTTGTTCGGGTCATAAATTTAACATAAAAGTTTAATTAAGTTGTAAAGTAAAAGTAATATTAATAATTTTATGGGTTCTATTAATCCTATGTTGCTGCAAAGAAGTGCTGCATGGAACAATGTCTTTACAACAGCTGAAGAGACATATTTTCCTAATTTTATATATTATATCTTTTATATATTATATCTCTAACATATTTGTTATGTAAGAGTTATTCGAGGTTGAACTTGAATTGTGAATAATCAACATATTCATTTTTTTATTTGTCTTACTTTATGCTGATTTTAGTTTATTTTTTATTTTTATTAAAAAATAAGAGTGGTAAGAATCAAATATGTGATTACTTAGTCACATACACTCTGATATCAAATATTAATTTAGCCTAAAACTTAAATTATTATGTCTAATAACAACTGTATTAAAAATTTATTATATACAAAAAAAAATTATTAGGAAAAGGTCAATCACTTGTGATTTTATCCGCTTGTATTGGACTAATCAAATAATCAATTAACTTCTTAAGAAATAATTTTTTTTTTATATATAAATAAAGTTTGATTGATATTGCTCTTTTTGTTTACATATTTTTTTTGGTACATCTTTTTGTTTACATCTTGAGTGTGCTACAGTTTGCTTTTTCTTTTTTAAGGAAGAAGAAATTAATGAACCCTACTATTTTCTTTTATAACTGGCGAGCTTTTGAGTTTAATTACAATGTAGTTAATAGCATTCACTCATTGCAATTTGCAACTAAGCCAATAGAATTGTCATTTTCCATCAACCAAGATACATTCCACCATCATATTATCAACATATCATCACCCTCTTAACGGTGGCAAGATGATCTTGCAGATATTTGACCATTTCTTGTAGGAAACTGCAAAGGTCATTTCACGCTCTTGTCATTTTCATGACACAGTCACTTGGTTAGGCTCAACGTACGATTATAGCTTTAGGACATTCCTATCTAAAGCGTGCATATGTACATAGGTTTTCACCATGAACTTCAATTGTTCCTTTATGCTTTTTTTAAAAAAAAAATAAAAAAATTGTTTTATAAAATTATTTTACAAAATAAAAATGAGAAGGTTATAGTTACAATTTTTTTTTACAACCTTTTCTTTTTTCCGTAAAAAATTAATAATAATTAATTAATGAGTTTAATTTGCTATAAAATTTGTATTTTACATAATAAAAAAATATCTAAAAACTTATTTGATGAATCTTTTCTTTTTTTGATAATAAGTTCAAAAATTTGATGATAAAGCGTAGGTAATATATAAACTCGTTTTTTTTTTATTTGATAATATATGGGCTTATTGTTGGTTACTTTGTGCTTAAATTTAATTTTTCATTTGATAAATCGGACTGATAAGAATCGAATAAGTGTTCATTTTGTCACATGCTATTTTTTTATGCTCTTACACCATGCCACGTAATCAATTCTCCCAAAAACTAATTGAATCATTAGGAAGAAGTATATCATGAATTTTATTATATTTCTTAACAATTACCTTTGTACTTAAATTCAACTTTTTACTTAATTAATAGAAGCAGCAAAAATCGAACTCGACATGATTTGGTCATAAGCTATGATATGATGTTAAGAATAATTTAATCTAAAAGCTCAAATAAGCTCTTATACAATGTCAAGAAATAATTCTACCGAAAAACTTAAATTATTAGGAGAAAACATATAAATAATTTTATATTCAATATTATATTTCTAACACATCACCTCCCATAAAATAAAAGTATTTTGGGGTAGGATATATTTACTACTAAAAAAGTTTAGCACTCTTACAACCAATTTAATCACTGTTGATTTCCGTCAATCTAACGGATATAATCAATAGGAAATTAATAAATATGACACAAAAAATACTATTAATTTATAATAGATTATAACCGTTAGATTGATAAAAAATCAACAGTGATTAAATTAAATATAAGAGTGATAAATTTTTTTTGTGATAAATGAATGCGTTCCCATAATATTTTCTGTGCTTCAAAACTCAAAAAGTTGTCGCGTGAAGATATATATTAAAAGTTATAATAAAATATGCCCTCACCTAATGAGTTAATTATTTTGGAAAAATTTATTGTGTGATAAATACTACGGTAACAATTACAAAGACACCAACTCTGACATCAATGAAGGTGGAGGCGACTCCAATAATAATGGTGGCTAGTGGCTCTTAGGGTGATGATGATTTGAAGTGAGAGCAGAAAATTCATAAAAATAAAAATAATTAATAATATAGTTTTCCTATTCTAAAAATAAATTATGAAAAAATACGTTTTTAAAACAATAGGATAAAATACAGGTAGCTAGCGAAACAAATTTTGTTTTGTATGTTAGTTCTTGAAAACCAAAAGTTATTTTAAAGAACATAAAACAGTAGGCCCTACGTATCTCGAACTATTTATTTGTTTATGCGAGATTTTGGATAACTTAGTGAACAACTAAGTTTAATCATGGACGTTATTAGTATCGTTCACTCCAAGTGAGCCACTTTATCATTATGTCATTGTCCACTAGCTTATAATTATTAAACAGTTCTCTTCAATCCATTAAAATATTCTGGCGACCCAAAATTCTCTTCAAAACCAAATGAAAATGAGGAAGTAAAAAATTGGGAAATAAAAAATGAGTTATATGTATTCTCCTCTGAATTGTTTGCTGTTCCCTTATTTTATATATATATATAAATATATATATATATATATATAATATATATATATATATATATATATATATATGATGTAAGATCCTTTCACATTTAACTTTTTTTTTTGGTATTATAAGAGTTATGTTGTATGAAAAATGATTCTGTAATGTTATAGAGATTCGTTTTGCGTGCATTAATTTTTTTTTTTTTCAAAAAAATGCAGGCTCACAAAATGTTGTGGTGTAAGAAATTTTTTTGTGACATGTTGCATGATGAATGCAAATCCCTATATTTATTACAATATGTTTACTTTTGGAGAGAATTTATTCTGCTCCGGGACCACCATTTTTTAGGTGGTCCCTTAGTGTAAATGAGAAGGTAAAATTGGAAAAGAAGAAAAATAGTAGGGGTAAAAAGGAAAAGAAAAAAAAATAATGTTGTGAGAAAGAGTAGAGGTGGCAAAGCGAGCTGCCCGCCCCGCCTCGCCTTTGAAGGTGGGCTAAATATCTCATCCCGCCCCGCTCCGTTTGGGCGGGCGGGACCCGTAACATTTTACACTAAGAATTAAAAAAAAAAATCAGCACGGGCGGGTTGGCGAGCTTGGCGGACATTAGGTTTGGAAAACTCAGCCCGCCCAGCCCCGTTTGACGGGCGGGCCGGGCCGGCCTGGTGGGCTCGGCCCATTTTACCAGCTCTGAGAGAGAGCACCAAATCATTGGGAGATCCTAGAAAATAAACAAAATATTTCCTTACTTTGGATTCAAGTAAAACATTAAAAGCTTTCCATATTTAACATTTTCTTGCAGAGCCGAAAGTGCAAATGTCATTTCACACACCCCGAACATTTAACTGCCGCTAAATTCCAAAGCTTATGTTTGTAGGGTGTGTAATTTATGAATTAATCTCGCTTCCAACTCATTTTTTGTCTTTTTATTAATTCAGTTTGAGTTTTGTCGGATCATCAATAATTCTTTCAAGATCATCTTATCCATTTTTAAGGGCTTCACCATGTAACCAAGTGTTGTTACTACTTACTAATAATAATTTGTTTGATGGCAATATTTCTTTTTTTGTACTCTTTCTTTCTATTTCAAAATTTAATTGAAGTTCCAATTTTTCAACTTTAAAAGACTATAAGCTGACTTATGAGATTCAGAATAAAGCAGCAATAAACCAAATTAAATAAGAAACTATAGAAAGAAATATCTTACGCCATGAGTTGAAAATAGAAGACAAACTTGATGTTTACACGCGAAGGTCTCATTTTGAAAAAGCATGCAATTGTTCCCCACAACCACAATGCTTTTGTCGAAGCCAAACATAATACGGTAAACCCAATAACAATGAACTTTCCACATATACATACATACAGCACCTTCGAAGGCACGTCACCTTTGTCCTTTTGCTTTCCTTGGTAGTGTTGCAGTTACCATCTTGAAAGGACATTTGGAATCTTCTTTCTCTCTGATTGTCTCACTCACTCTCACTCACTATACTCAATCACGAACAATTTGGGCACAACTTACAAGGTAGAAGCAACCGAACCAAATATACATATATTGAGCAAACCGGACAGGACATTCTTGTAGTATACAAAGTTATTGTCTACTCTTAAATTCTTAATTTCAAGTTCCAACGCTGGAGATGGAAGGCTTAACAGGGCTTAGCCACCTTTTTGTAACAATGATTCTGACAAGCTTTGGTGGTGTCAT
>JAVKPL010004919.1:0-217500 GCA_032173675.1 Gastrolobium villosum | reverse complement strand
TCAGTAGCACACATTTCTATTGTTGCTTTTGGGGACCACGACCATATATCTATTTTTCTTCGCTCAGGTAAGCATATTTTGATTATATGCGCGCATTCACTTAAAGTGCTAAACCCACGGGTCAAAAGCCATTTATGATCCATCGAACTAAGAAAAAGAAAAAAGAAAAAAAAGAAAAAAGAAAAAGAAGATACATCACATCAACATAGAAGCGATAAGTGATATTATAATTGTTACTTTGAATTCGTTGTGGATGTTGCAGATGAGTGGAGTGGGATCAGTATTGATGACACCATTAATAGGGAACTTGTCCGACCAATATGGCAGGAAAGCTTTGCTCACACTTCCCCTCACATTGTCGGTCATTCCTCAAGGTATGTGTACAGTGACTATGCTTATTATTTGCACGTTTGGTTTTGATTATTTTTAAACATTTTTTCTGAAAAATATAATAATTTATTAAATAAATTCTTTACCATAGAGTCTCTTACACATAAAATAAATTTTTAATCACTTAATCAGTTCCTTTATTAAAAATTATAAAAAGGTGGCACCCAATTGATATTAATTATAACGAAGGAATAGAATAAATATAATTAAGTATATTTATTTTATCCATTTTAGGAAGTGATGCATTAGGAAAATACTGAAGGTAATTTACTCTCTCCCCCTCTCCTTATATGAGAATTTTTTTATCATTTAATATAATTAAAATTTGAGACAATCTTAGTTATTTATAAATAAATGAACAATGAAGAAAAATGAAAAATTAATTAATACATAAAATAAGGAAAAAATTGTTAATTTATCTATAAACATATAAGATCTTCTTTGTATGAACTAATTATCTTAAATGAAATATGAAAAGACTCATTTTCTACTACCAATTACTCAATTAGTGTTATTATCAATGCTATTATCAATTTATTTCAGTGTTAGATTGATTATGTGAAAGTATTAAATATGAGAGATCATAACCATATAAAGATAGAAATAGATATAAAGTTTAAGTATAGGAAGAAGAAAAATTTTTAGAAAATAAATTATAATTGTTGGATCAACATAATTAATCTAATGGTGAAATAAATTTATAGTAACATTGATAATAATAATAATTAGCAGTAACAATATCCTATCTCTAAGTAAATTACCAATGTCACTATAAATTAGTAATGGCTGGGGCCATACAGCCACCACACCAAGTTGGGTAGATATGTCAATTCATCGATGGGTTCCCACATAAGCACTTGCCGTGGATGCTGAAACGTGACGCCACTTCCTAAGCATCTATTTTCTCGTTTAGTATCAAAGAAAATAAAAAACTATTGCAAAAGCACGATCCATTAAAGTTACGTCTACTAGTAGTTTCACATCATTAATAAGTAAAGTCTCTTTGAGGCGCTTAAGAAATATTATGACATTTATTTTAATTTCTAAAAAAAAAAAAGAGTAAATATCATTTTTTATCCTCAACAAATTTCATGATACCCATTTTAGTCCCTAGCAAATAAAAGGCCCATTGTGGTCCCTAAGAAATTCAAAATGGACTCATTTAATTGAAATCGTGATCCCTCACAATATCAAAAAAGCCCCACATTAGTCCCTAAAAGGACTAAAATGGGTCTATTTTGAATTTATTAGGGACCACGATGGACCTTTTTATTTGCTAGAGACTAAAGATGACACCGTGAAATTTACTGAGGACCAAAGATGTTATTTACTCAAAAAATAAACTCGTGGTTTCTCTAAAATTTAAAATAGATTCATGTCGGTCCTTTTAAAGTATTAATGCGTATTTTTTTGAATTTAAAAGGAATCGCGATTTCAACTAACTGGATCTATTTTGAATTTCAGAAGTATCACAAGTCAATTTTTTTTCCTGAGGGATTAAAATGGACTCGTAATTTTTGTTGAGGACCCAAAAAAAACACTTCATTTGTAATTAATTGTTATGATTAATAATTAATTATCCTAATGATTAGTAATGTTTTAATATTTTATTAGTTTGGTGCACTCTAATGGATGCATCAAGTTCATGGATTTTTTTGTAAAATATAAATAAATTCTTTAAGTGTTTTCAAAACAAAAAGATTAATATGTATCCCTTTAATTATAAAATTAAAAATATAGTTTAAGCAAAAACAATAATGCTTTTTACATAACTAAGAAATAATAATAATATTCATTAATGATACATAATAATTTTTCCTTGTTGGACGAGCAGATCAATTTTTTTCAAAAGAAAAACATTGTAAGGAATGCACAACTGATAAATTCGTGAGTGTGTTGTGTTCCTTTTGTGGGGAGCCTAATTGCATCCATATTATAGACAACAAAATATCTTCCATACCCCATTTAAGATATGCAAAAGGTACCCTGATCTTTGGTCTCCTTATTTACAACTCTTTACGAATATTGCGGAAATGTTAGCAACACATATTTTTATATGAGATAAGTTATTTTACTTATCTCTTTTTCTATTTATCTTTGTTTACCAGTCTCTAACATTATTATATTATAATCTTCAACTATTTTTATCATTTCTTTCTCCTATTGAGATTCTGATATAATAGTGTTGGAGAATAGTAGACAAAGATAGACACAAAAATAGATAGGTAGAATAATCTATCCCTTTTATATATATGTTTTAACACATTATTATTAGATAACTTTGAAATATGTTAGTGAATAATGGTTAAAAATCAAAAGTTATCACAAAAAAGTGTTAAAATAATGTTAAATAAAAAGTGTGCTTTGCCTCTGCTCAAAATATATCATATGTTGTTCCTAATATATCATATGTGAAGGTTGATTGGCTATATACAAATTAAATGAATGAATATGGTATATTTGCAGTTATGTTGGCATATAGCAGGAGTACCAAAGTCTTCTACGCCTACTATGTGGTGAAGATTCTTGCTGCCATGGCAGGCGAAGGGTCCTTCCACTGCCTGGCTCTTGCATATGTGGTATGACCCTATAAACTGAGCTGATACACACCATTCACACACACTGACACACACAACACTGTCACTCAAAGGTAAAATGCATGCTTCTTAGCAAGTAACATATTGGTTAAATTTATAACATATTATCATTTTGATGTTGTTATTAGGCAGATAAGGTTTCAGATGGGAAACGAGCATCAGCATTTGGAATACTTGCTGGTGTTGGATCAGCCTCATTCGTTGTTGGAACTTTAGCTGCTCGGTTCTTATCCACTGATTTAACATTTCAGGTTCTACATAGTTGTTATATTTCTTAGTATGCTGCTACTTTTTTTGTGGTAGTTCATACCCCCATTCTTATTTTCCTGCATTGGTTTATTCAGATTGCTGCTGTCTTATCAATGATTGCATTGGTGTACATGAGAGTTTTCCTTAAGGAAAGTGTACCTGGTAGTGGCATGAAGCAGCCATTATTGAAAGAGGGAGAGGAATCACGTGTTGAACAGAATGAGGATGATTCATCACGAAGGACAACAGGAACATTTAAGAAACTGCCTTCAGTGGGGGATTTGATTTGCTTGCTCAAGTGCAGGTATGTAATAAAGTAGTGTAGAAATGCATCTTGTATAGGTGTATAGATTGAGGGAAACGAAATCTCTTTGTAGTGCCAATTCTAGCACTTATCTGAGGAAAGTTGTTGATCTTACTCGCTTTGTTTTTGCAGCCCCACATTCTCACAAGCAGCAGTTGTTTTGTTCTTCAATAGTCTTGCAGATGGGGGCTTGATGGCTATATTGCTGGTAAATTATTACTGTCTTTACTGAAGATTGTCAAATCATGAGATAGCATGATTTTAGATGCGAAAGATAGTTCAAACAACAAGCAACAGTTTATTAATATTGGATAATCAAGGATCTCAATTATTGTACAGAATTTGAAATAAAAAGTTACTTTATATCCATTCGGGTAACAAATATGTGATGGAACACCGAACAAAATGCCACTGTTCACCAAGTTTTTTACCTAAATGTTACGCGAACAGTGTTATTTCTCAATCTGCCACGGGGGCAAGTTCGCTACCCGGTGTAGCGAATTTGGTGTCCACTAGAAACATGACACGTCAGTAAACTGAGTTCGCTACATCGAATAGCGAACTTGCCCCGTGGCAGATTGAGAAATAACACTATTCGCGTGACATTTAGGTAAAAAATTTGGTGAACAGTGACATTTTGGTCACTGTTCCAAATGTGATACAGTTGAAGTTGGAGTAAAGATTTTTTTTTTAAAATTGTGCAATAAGAATACCAAAATCCACCGAGCAAACGCATTCTGGTCAATCTATTATAGTCTAGTGCCAACCAGAATTTCATAATTTTTTTTCTGTGAATAATTAAAATTCCCACTATATGCAGTATTATTTAAAGGCACGTTTTCAATTCAACAAGAACCAGTTTGCTGACTTGATGATGATTAATGGGATTGGAGCAACACTTACACAAGTACGCCTAAGTCCTAATATAACTGTTTGTTATTTTGATGTGTTCTTTAATCTATTCAACTTTTTCAATTTCCCTAAATTACATTGGACATGATACTATTCTAATGACACATTTTAATATATAGCCATCTGGTTGGTTTTGTGTTCTTGCATTTCCCTTTTCCAGCTATTTGTCATGCCCATTTTAGTTCCTAATATAGGAGAGGAGAAGTTGCTCTCGACAGGGCTCTTGGTTAGCTGCATGAGTGTAAGTTCAAGCCTCACTCTCCCCAAGATTTCTTGTTTGAAGGCATGATAATATGCCATGTTAATAGTATATTATAAGCAAACAGTACAAGTGTATATCAAATGATTGAGCATAGAGAAACTAAATTCGTTTCACAATATATGATGCTATGCAGATTTTTGTCTACAGCATATCGTGGTCAGCATGGGTAATTTTCTTCAAAGACCTTGTTATATGCTTATATTATATCTTTTTAAAACAATCCTCAAAGACTGTTGAAAACCATGCAGGTTCCTTATGCTGTAGCAGGTTGTTCTGTTTTTGGAGTTATTGTGCGGCCAAGTGTAAGTTTCTTATTTGTGAATTGATTTATTACATTGAAATAGTACTCTGATATTGTCACATTGCGGTTGCCGCAGATATGCAGCATTGCATCCAAACAAGTTGGACCTACTGAACAGGTATCCGCTCCCTAATGAAAAAAAAATGACTTAGATTAACACAATTCTTAAGTATGCTCACAGAAAGTTAAGATTATAGTATTGTGAACTGATTCTAAATTTTTTTCTCTACCTTTGGCTTTTAGTGTAACTGATCATCAGTCTTTGATTTAGGGAATGGTTCAAGGATGTCTTTCAGGAATTAGTTCCTCAGCCAACATCATTTCTCCTTTAATTTTCAGTCCACTGACAGGTATAACTATTAATTAGGACCAAATTCTAAAGGCATATATAGTACTACTGAATTAGATATTAATAAGCTTCTCCATCTTATTATGCAGCCTTATTCCTGTCGGAAGAAGCACCTTTTAATTTTCCTGGTTTCAGTATAATGTGCCTTGGCCTAGCACTGGTAAGATGATCTTCCCCCCCCTAAAGATCCAGCATTTAGTGAGGGTTAGTTATTGTGTGATTTAATTACATAGGGAACCACATAATTTTAATGTTCCTAACCCTGAGAAAAAGAAACCTTCTTAAATTATTGTATGGACAATTATAGCAGCATGGGCTCATGATCATAGATGAAATTTCTCTTAGAGTGGATTATGTTAAAATTTCACACCATTTGATCATGTGAAATTTTTATATCTGTTAGGTCCTGGATAGACCGTATTACTATACCGTAAGGTATGCGCTCAGAGATAATGTATATCAAGTGTATACTAGGCTTATAGCCGAGGTCCCAATCACTGCGCACAAGCAATAGGCTTATAGCCAAGGGGTGGTGTGTGCACAATGTGGGCAGTATTCGTAAATAGGTCAAAAGTGTTTACCTGGGTTCTTAGACTCTTATTTATCTGAATTACCTGTCAAGGCTAGGGCCTTTTGAACTCCCCATATTCAATAGGATTCAACTCCCCTTCTGTTGGGATGTGATCCTTATCTTGTGCCCTCTCACTGTTAGAGTTGTTGAGATGCTTATGATTCTCCCCATTAGTAGATTATCAGGTAAGTAGTTGGGATATGATATTTATATCCATAACAATATCTATTTATATCTTCACATATATTAAATAGATGGACTCCAATTATTATTAATAAAGAGAGAGATAAACACAAAAATTTCACACGTCGTGAGATTTTAACATGGGAGCCATCCCCAATTTCTCTAGGCTCATCTTCTGACTGCTTAAAGTTTTTATTATTATGTGTTGATTAGTTCTTCCAACACTCCTTGGTCATGAAGTTAACTTATCACACATTGTATTTCAGATGATAGCATTTATTCAGAGTCTAATGATCCATGCTGTTCCTCCTCCTATTGCTGGTGGCAAAATTAGCAGTAACAGCTGCACGGATACCTTGGTCTGAGGTTGGGGACTGAACTACTATTTGCTCTTCTGAGAAGCAACAAACATAGTCACTTCATGATTCATTTTGCATCAGCAAAATTGTTGTTCATATCCTATCAGACGATAAATTATAAAATACATGCTTTGACGCTTGGGGATCAAGAACACTTCATGGGAAAATACAGAAAATAGAACGCGAAGTTGGTTTTCAAAAATAATAAGGTGAACCAACTGGTAAAGCACATATTTCTTTGCAATATTGAAGAGGAAAAATGTGGCACGTATTTATGAGCAATAGGATGCGGTCGGTTACTTAGCCTTTCAAATTTGGCAATATTAGTTAACCTGTTTGTATACACACTTAGCCTTATGTTTATATTTCTAGCTATTATATTTTTCCCAAAGGTTCCTGTATGTAGGTAGCGTTGCATGTTTGACACACATGCTTTTGTAGACATTAGTCAAGGACTTCGTAATTTTTATATTTTTTGTTATGGATGATTGACTCTTGAAGTACGTGAATTTGAACAGTGTCATGTAGTAATTGATATTGATGTTGAAGTATGTCCAAAGTGGGTTACTCAAACACATTGGACAAAAACTATCTAAGTGCCTCTCATTATTTTCAATATTTTGAATTTCAAGTTTACGATTTTCAGTTGTAAAAGAACTTCGTTAATATAAATCCTGATGGAATGAAAAGAACTTGGAGAAAATTTCCAAAACATAGGGGCACTTAAGACCCGACCAATAACCCAAATTGTCCCAATTCTAATTAGGCCAGGTTTAAGCCTTAAAAATTAAACTCAATGTATTTTTTAGTTTAGTTTGAATTGAGCTTCAGTGGTTTTAATTCATTTCAAGTATTTTATAACTTATTATACACTATATTTTAATGTGTACATTTTATTTAAACATCAGTCAATCCGGTCCTAACTTAATCATTAGTCAAGCAATGACTGAATTGAAACTAAGTTCAAGAAATTAATTTAATTAAAATATCATATCGTATTCGTGTAGATAAACCCAACCCGCAAGCACACATTCCTCTAGAAAATGTGGCGTGATAAGATTATCATTCCGATTCTTAGTTAACCCGGAAAATGATTCACGAGTCACATAAGTAATGATTAAAAGGAAGAGCAAGGGTCAGTGAAAGGAAAAAAAAAAAAACACGATGAAAATTGGCAGGTTTGAGTATGTGCATTCCATCAATGGGATTAGATTTGTTCAAAATACCAGAGTTGAGGTTAAATCAAGGATTCATTTTTAGAACTCAGTTAGCATGCATGCTCCTAAAAAAGCGACTTCATAAAGCAAAACCATGATTGGTTGTCCACATAGGTAAAGGATATATGGCCCAAGCCAGCAACATCTATATCACAATCTTCCTTACATTATCATTCAACTAGGAGTCCCTTTCGCCCTCTTGGTTTTTTTTTTTTTGTTGATTTTCTGTTGTTTCTTCTATTTAAAAGGTGGGGGATATCTAAACCAAGTGTCCAAGAAACATCTTACGCATTAACCTCTTGACTATAGCTTATTTCATCCTTAGACATCCAAACGTTTCAAGAAAGTGCATAGTGATACAAGCATATGCTTATCAGCTCACGCATGTGTTTGAGAGTTATTTGAAGTTAAATATTAACAATCATCTGGGAATCCTGGAATGGACAAGCACCAAGAATTCCTCGTGTAGTTTGCCTACAGTAATGGGTATTTGCATTGTCACTAATGCGATCAACTTCAAGGAAAATATCCTAAGGGAAATAAAATGGAAAAAGACTAGGGTGGGAGATAAATAATAATGGCTGAATTGTCAGAGATAGCCTAGTGACCAATGACAGAAAGTCAAAAACAATGGGCCTGGTTGAAATCTATTCCAAAAAACAGTTTTTTGATTTTTAAAATAAAAAAACAAAAAAATCCATTTGATAAGACCTGTTTTGTAAAAAAATAAATAAAAATTGTAACTTTTTTTGTTTGTTTTTAGAATCAAATTTAGAGAATATGTCGGAGTTTTTTTTGTCTTATATTTTGACTTTTAACTTTCAAAACAAAATAAAAACATAGAAAACACCTATTTCACTAACTATTATACAAAACAATTTTAAGAACAAAAAAACCAGAACACAATCAAACAGAACCAATGTTAGCCTAATGATCTCAAGAATGTAGAGAAGCAAAGGAAATATTTATGTAATGTATTGTACATTATCAAATTGATGATCATAGAAATGAGTTTCGAACCTATATATAAACATATTACTATACAAACAAATCCTGTCTCTGACAAATTTTTACTATAAAGCATGAAAACCTAAACAGTAAACAAGCCACCAAATCTAAAATTCCATATGATCAGACAGAAACTATATGATTCATAACCAGGCAATTCACTCATGAAATGGGGATATATCATCATTGTCGTCATCTATGTCCATATACCTGAGCTTAAGATCATCCCATCCATGTCCTTGATAATTAAAACTTGAATTCAGATAGCAATTCGTCTCCTGAAACAAGTTCAAGTGATCCACGAGCTTGTGATACGCATTGCATCCACAGCACTACAAACAATGATAAAAAAAAAAAAGGTCAGCGTTCTTTCCATCCATCCCCATTAGAAATTGGACATGATATTCTCACTTTTTTTTTTTACACTACTTCTTTACATCTCTTTTCCAGCATAGGAATTTGTCCCTCCTCAGTATCGACACCAATGTTTTTACAACTAGTTTTAAGGTTTTGAAGTTCAATGGGGGTTGAACAGGATTTTGCACATATTCACAAGTTATAACATTATTAAATTTACAAGTACTAAACTAACAAGTCTCTTCCTCTAATATATGGAAATGCACATCTAGTAAGCAAGAGTGAAAGGATAAAACTTCTAATTCAATGTTAGTCTCACATCGAATAAGTAAAAAGGGAGAGGTAAGGAGGCAAACCATTGTTGCAATTGCAATGCATACTCATTATTTGTCCACATTGGACAAGGACAAGTTAATAAGGAAGATACTGATTTTAGCTATAAATTGAGAATCAAAAAGTGTACTTTAGTAATAAAAAAATAGTTATATATATATATATATATATATATATATATATATATATATATATTTAAAAAAAGACCAGTCCAAACCATAACTGTTTCACATAGTTTGACTAGCTTCCCAGTTCAAATCCCAGTTTTCGAATTTACAATTTTCAATGGTTGATTCAAGTTTGGACCGGTTCCCAACTTTGCCTGTCTTGCCCGGGTCTAAAAACATTGATCCACAAACATGGTTGGTACTTTGAGTGGGGCTTGAACCAAGCCCTATGTAAGAATTATACTACTGTATAAACAAAATAGCTATAAAAATATCATTTTCCTTAGAAAATTCAAGCTTAAAGGATTGTGGAGATGGTTGAGAGTATAAAAGTAGAAAATGTTAAACAAAAATCACTTTAAACTTTTAGTATAACATTAAAAAAAATATAAAAATAAAATAAAATAAAATCATCTTTATTTTTGTGTTATAGTCATGGTTGGAACTCATTTACATCCTCAATTTCTCACATTCTTAGCTCCCAAGTACTCAAGCAAGCAAGCAAGAAGAGCTTAAGTTTGTCATCCAGACCAGAGTCAATACTAGCAAGTAACACTGAACAAAATCTCTCTCTTTTCAATTAAATTTTCCCTTTTTAACTGAAAAAGTGAAAAGTTAAAAACAAGTTCAAAGTATTTTTTTTCTGCCCAGTGGACCAACCAATGAACTACTCACTCATAAGTTCACAATTTCGTTCCAAATTCAGTCTAAGAAAATTATAGAGACATATAATATGATACAAAATGTTACCTGGACAAAAACAGTGCCATCAGTGTAAGCATGGGGATTAATAGCACGTGTAGTTCGCTGGCCACATATGGTACAAGTAAAAGCCACAAGCATCCTTCGCCTAGGGGATTTTGTGAAGAGAGACCATGGGAAAGTAGAGATGTTCTCTGTCCCTGATTCCTTATCCCCACCACCCGCAGGAACAGAGGGTCCTTCCATTCCTGAACCTGTTGTCCATCCTCTACCTCTACCTGCTGCAGCACTCAGCACCAGACCCATCGCAGCATCCTGACCCCACAATATTCTTATCAGAAATGAATAATTTTTCAACACCAAAAAACAAAACTTTTTCATCCATTACATGTTTAATGCAATTGACCCTTTAAAATTTCAGGTCCAAAAAACCTAAAAATAGAAAACAAAAACAAAAACAAAATTTTTTGTATTGATTACATGTAATGCAATTCACCCTTTGAAAAATGGATTGAAGTTGAAATTTCGGGAAAGGGAAAATACATACTTTAGAAAGAGGGGAAAGGGAAAGGTGGCGATCACTGAGAATTGGAAGGATGTTGTAATTGTTTTTGTTATTGTTGTCGATGATCTCCTTGGAATTGGATTGGGAATCTGAATCGTTATCATCATCACCTGAAATAAATCACCCAGATCAGGAAATCTGAGGGCATGATCCTCAAAAATATCAGAAATCAAGGAAAAGAAGAATAAGAAAGAGATAGATTGAGAGAGAGAGAGAGAGAAAGAGATGAAGACGCACGCTTGGAGGATAAACGAAAGTGGAGGGTCTTGGGAGAAAGGGATAATCTTCTAGAAGGGAAAATGGAAAAAGGAGAAGATGAAGATGGTAGCGTTGCAGAAGAAGATGTGGCCAACGTTTCCATCATTAACTCACTCTTCACTTCTCTTCTCAATCTCAATCTCAATCAAACAAAACTTTTGCTCCGCACAAAATAATATCCCAACACCGCAAGGACTCATAGAAATGTTATATGAGGTGAGGTGAGGGATGAGAACTGACAAACATGGTTTTTGTTTTGTGAATAATAAAGTTTCGTGGAGATTATATCTACTATTATTTTTTTTAATTTTATCGTATCAAAATTAAATCAACGGTTTTCAATTAATGTTAATTTAATAATTATTAATTTAATTTTAATCCGACGATAATAAAATTGATAATAATAAATAAATAAATAAAAAGATTACATGTATTTCTTTTTTTCTTACTATCAAATTTTAACCGTTGATTTTCGTCAATTTAATGGTTATAATTCATTGGGTCATATTTATTATTAATTATTAATTTTTAATAAATTATAACCGTTAGATTGACGGAAATCAACGGTTAAAATTTGATAGAGAAGATAATAAAAAAAAGAGATTGTAAGTATAAGTATGACTTCATTTTTTATGCGGTCAATGTAGATAATTTATATACATTGAACTTAAATTACGTCATTTTCAGACGGAAATCAAGATATTTTTATAATTATAATTTATTTCAGAATCTAAAATGACATCATTATAAGAATGAACATATATAATTTATCTACGTACGTTAAAGTATAATCTCTCCCGTAAGTAAATTTGTAATTTAATGCTCAGTAAAATTTATTAACTTAGGGTGATGACTGGGACGGACCAAACCAATTTTGTCCTGTAAGAAATTTGTGGTGGATATCGCCACTTCATTTTTTGAAGGGATTTGATTTTCTTATGTTGTTTGAGAATTTAATTATCATGTTGTGACTCAATTAGTGGTGGACTTTATGATATTTATTAAAAAAAAACTTTACACACAAATTGAAGGGTCACTAATATGAGAATTGAATTCTCATTTAACATGAGAAAATATTTTTCTTGGTTTAAATGGACCGGCCTATCTCTTTTGTGAATGAGATTCATTCAACCTAACCATTTTAAGAGTGCATAGATTAGACAATAGGAAAGTGGAAACCTTCCACCCCCAACCTTAGATACATGCCATGCCATTACCAAGGAAACAGACCACCATAATTAACTGATCACTAATTACATTACTGTCAACATTAACTCTTATTTACCATGCACAGTTTGAACACATCCTTACTATTCTTATAGTAAATATTCTATCACTAAAAGTAAAAATAAGTGGGACTCAATCATCTATCATGAAAAACTGGTAGAATAAATGAAATGAAATGAATATTTTTTTTTCTTCTAACTTCAACAAGTGATGCAATGATTTTTCAGTACTAATTAAAGGAACACTGAAAATATTTTCCGCAGTTGAGAGCCATGGACAAGTCGTGTGCTTGGAAGTTCACTTATTTTTCAGATTAGCAAGAAGAGTAAGTATTTTTAGCTCCCATACTAGGTCCTCCGTGTTCTAAATTTAGTCAGCAGTGTGATGAATGCCAGACTTTTGCTTATATAAACAAATGTATGATGATTTGATTCAATTGGCACCCAATATCGAGTGATGAATGCCAGACTTTTGCTTATATAAATAAAGGAAAATCATATTTATGTTGCATGATATTGATCTCTTATGTTACTCTCACTTCAAAAAATGTGTCTCTTTTTTCTTTTTTCTAAAAGTTGGTAGAGTCCATTTTATTTGTCTCTTAACATAAGAGAACTTCTCTCATACTACATAAGAGAAGTAATTCCCATAAACAAATGTATGATGATTTGATTCAATTGGCACCCAATATTGATTTTGGATGTTTCACCATTCACCATGTCACTGTCATTCTCTACTCTTTTTATGCGGGGTGGTTAACTAATTATAGATTCTCAAATTCTTTATTTATGCATACCTCTCTCAACATCGTTAGATTACAATTTCATCCAACGATGGATATTTACATAATAAAATAAATTCTTTTTCACTTTGTTTCTCCTCACCGTCTCCCACACTTTTTCTCTCTCCTCCCTTTTCTCTCTATCGATCCGCATAATTTATAACTTGAATTTATATTTGAATTTAAATCCATGCAATGATTAATGGCAGGATAATTTTGCTGTATGAGTATAATTTTCAAATTTCCTTGAATCTGATATAATTAAATATGGCAGGAACCACAAAAATTTGAATCTAAATCCTCAAATCTTATATATTTCAAAATATACGATTACCGCAACGTTTCTACTTTGCTGTTGAAATTTGAAATGAATCAACTTATCTCCTTCTTCTTATATTGTTTTTCACCTTGAAGTGAGGAAAGAATCTCTATTTCTATGTTACATCTAACAAGTCTACCTGGTCCCATAGCATAGGGGCATTTGAGTTTGTTTCTTTTTTTTTTTTATGCTGAAGCGCCATTGAAGAAAGAGAAATAATGAGAGGCAATGGGAGTGAG
Source organism: Gastrolobium villosum (assembly GCA_032173675.1). NCBI lineage: Eukaryota > Viridiplantae > Streptophyta > Magnoliopsida > Fabales > Fabaceae > Gastrolobium > Gastrolobium villosum. The sequence continues at coordinate 203,850 of JAVKPL010004919.1, read as the reverse complement.
TAAGAAGTAAAAAAGTTTATTTTATATTGTAAATCTCCACCTTGGATGAGGTTATAATCTAACGATATTGAAAAAGGTAAATCAAGATAGACAAATTAAGAATAGAGAGAATAACTTATCTCAATTTAATATCCCAAATCCATTTATACGTTAGTTATAAAATGTTCCAATCAATCTTTTAATATTTCAACTGTGTTTAATGTATCACATATCAGTCTGGTTAAATTTCCTCAACATGGTGAAAATATAGTAAAACTTGCTGGAATTTTAAATTGGATTTTGGTCGTTTTGTTAAAAAAAAACCTGTGATAAGGTAAAACACCAACTCAAGTTCTTTAGTTGCAAAACAGTTCAAGTGAATCTTTAATCCATCAACTATTTGGAAAGCATACATGCTAGTTAAGTGCATATTCTCAGTTTCTACGCTATATACGTGACATAATAACAAATAACTCAAAACCTGTGAGCAGAATAAACAAAAATCATTAAAAAATCACCACAAATAAATTTAAGGGCAGTCGTATGGAGAATAATGTTTAGACAAAGTATGCAAGATTCCACTCAAAAGTTATCGTTAATCCTATATTATACACAGTTGCTACCATTCTTTTCGAAGGCCCTAGTTTTGACGGTGTGTAACTCAAGCGAACAAGTCCTCATGGCTGGTTGTGTCTCCATCATCATCATCGTCATCGTTAGAGCTGTCACTATTGGCATTGAATGTCAATATCAAGTCTAGAAGTTCTCGATCTGCAGCTGAGTTTTCTCCATTGCTTTCTGTCCTATTGCTCCGTCTCGGAAGTGAAAACAATTGCAACATCAGGTCTTCAGGAGAAGCCATCTGGTACATCCAGCCCCTCGACTTGGGTTTCTGTCGGACACACAAAATCTTCATCAATTTGCATTATTACAACCACCAGCAAAATTATCATAGTTTCCGTTGTCATCATTATTATCATCATGAACAACATTGTTGTCACCATTATCATAATCATTGACATAATCATCATCATCATCATAATCATTGATACAATCATTATTTTTCACAACCATCAGCGTCGTCATTATCATCATCAACATCATCAATGTCAGTGTCAGTGTCATCATCATCATCATCCTCATCATCGGAAGTATCTTCAGAATCAAACATTTTATCACCGGAATCATCATCAAAATCAAACATATCATCATCGGAATCATCATCATCCTCGGAATCATCGTCCTTGGAATCATCGTCGTCGGAATCATCGTCGGTGGAATCATCGTCGTCGGAATCATCGTCGGTGGAATCATCGTCGGCATTAAACCAACGAATGTGATCAAAGATGAAAGCCTTCTTCAAAGAAGTAACAACAGAGAAATTAGTTCCTCTGCTGCTCAAACAGCTCAGGTAACAAAAATACCCATTCTTCTCTACATTATCAATTAGCATTACCAGACAAATATTGGTGTTAAAATCAAGTTATTCTAGGACTTTCGTAGACCAGCATATTAAAGTCTTCTATTATCAGTTTTTCAAATCAGCCTAATATTTTTGGGTAGATAAATATTTGAAAATGTATTTAATGATCTTTCACAAAGTCAATTGAGTAGATATTGTTTATCTTTATCATGCTTTGCATGAAAAGATCTAGTGGCAGGGCAACGAGGCTTCCACTCAACTCCCTTGGGGCAGCATGTTTAAACAGCTAAGCCAGTCTTACTCATTTTACAAACAGATCATGCAGCCTAACACTGAGGTGGCAGCATATGAGCTTGCCACATCATCCAAATCTCAACTATTCCAACCAGCTAAGCCAATACTGGTTCAGAAGTTTCCTGCAGAACTGGCTGGTTCACACTGGTTTTCAACAAAAACAGTTATTAGTTCATAATTGCGCTAATGCCTGGACTACTTCCCAGTTACCATGGTCAAATAGTTCCAGCCCAGTCCATTAATTCAAACACTTCTCTAACAAGAATCCCCAAATGAACTGCACTGGCCAGAGTACTCAGAAAAACAATTTTTCCTTCAAAGATTATTTTACACCAATGTCATGAGCTACAACCACAAAATTTAGAAAAATAATAATAATAATCACAGAAGACATAATCTCACAGCAGTCATATTTTGATAGTTCCTAGGATTTAATATCATGCCCAGCACATAATAACAGAAATCTCTCAGCTCTCAACCACCATAACCTTCAATAAATCACCCCTCATATATCACTCTGCTAGCACACATTGCACTTTTCAGCCAAAATTTTTTAATACTGCCTTACTGAACTAGATAGTGAGTAAGCATGGTAAAGCACAACTTTGTCCTGAACTAAATAATCAAATTAATAGAGTCTGATCAAGGGAAGATTTACTCGTTAAATAGTAATGGGTTAATAAGAGTCGAGGGTGTTCAGATTTATGGCCTGGATGACATCAACAGACTTTTAGGTTCTTGAACTGGAAGAGATTGGGGGCTGGCCAGGGGCAGATGAAGGAATGAGGGCCATAATAGATTTGGACAATATCTTCATGTCATTTATTTGAGTGCTTATATATATAAAAAAAAAAGGATAAAGTTTTTATAGAAACAGTCCCCGTCAGCTATTTATAAACAAGACTAGATCTTTCTATACATAAAACAAATCACCCACATTTAAGAATATCATTTTATGCTTCTGAGTTCTGACTAGCAATAATTAGCTCAAGAAGACAGAATTCATACCCGCTCAATATTTTTGGGCAACGTAGCTTTTTCAAGGGCCTTTGGAGTCCATATCTTGATGTCATGCTCAATACCACTGCTTGCAAGAACAATTGTATGAGGATGAGACTCAATGCAGTTCACAACATGCTTATCTGCTTCCATGACACGAATAAGCTGACCACCTTTCTTTTTCCATACGAAAATCCGACCACAGTCAGATCCACTCACCACATACTCACAGTTAGGTCCAAAAAAGTTAACCCCCTTCACTGTCTCACAATTCCTATGTCCTTTAAAAGCTTGTGGGGTGATTTTCTCATCAGCATCCATGTTTGATGGAGAAGCTGCAGATCCATGACTACTTCCTACTTCACTTCCATCACTGTTCATAGATACGGAGGGCTCAAGAACAGGATTAGGTCCCAAACCCATATCTTGTGTAAAAAGATAAATAAACTCATCATTGTATGACACTAGTAGCTCTCTTTGTTCAGAAAATGCCAAGCCCGTTATTCCAACTCGCTCATCACCAATCAAGTGTGAAGGGCAAAAGAAGTTAGTTGGCTGACCAAAATCACTTGATCCATCCCATTTATACTTGCGAATATCATAAAGTCGAGCATACTCATCAGACCCAGCAACCGCAAATAGATTTGGGTTCCTTGGATCAATTGCAATTGCATTGAGATGGATGACTGGCATGTAATTCCATCTATCCTTAATTGGCTGGCATGTAAAAAGTTCTGTTGAAGCCCCAGTTCTCAGGTCAAACTGTAATAATGCTTAGTGAGAGATGATTAAAAGATTAACAACAAAATATTAAAAGTAGCAAAAAACCAATCACTCACATGCTGTACTAGTCCATCTTCACCGCAGCTATAAAATATATGAGGGCTACCGGGCTCAATAGCCAACTTATGAGCCCGTCCTTGATGCTTGGCCAGTAAATTAGTTTCCACTCCTCCACCTTCGACAATTTGAGCATGTCTCACCTGAAATTGAGAGTTTGCATGAGGAAATACCCATTCTTTTAGTAAAATTTGACCTAATTGAACAGCATTATATTTCTCTTGACTTAGAAGTAGATGAACATGTTTGGTAAACAAATAAGTTACAGAATTGGAATGGGAACGGCCACCCCAATCACAATGTGACGGATATTGGAGGAAGATGCACAAGGTCCGTTGACACATTTAAATGGAAAAGGAATGATGCTTATCATAAAGTGAAGGATTTGACAGAAAGGATATACCTGTCCATCAGCAGCACAAGTGACAATGCTTCGATCATCCGAGTGAGGCATCATCTTTGCCTGAAAAACATTGTTACTGTGACCAGAATGGAAAGACAGCTTAATTTGTCCAGATTCCCAGTCCCAGAGAATAATCCTCCGATCATCAGAACCGGAGACCAGGATGTCACCATCTGAGTTGAAGCTTACAGTGTTTACACAACCTCTGTGCTTTTCAAGCTTCCTGAATACATCAAGTCGAAGGACAATATCCTAAAACACACGAGATTAATTAGAGATTTGAGCTTATGAAAAATAGGAACATTCAGATCCACATGTCTACATAAAACCGCGTTCAGATAAAGAGAAACCTAGTTATTATCTTTAAAGGTAAACTTCCTTAATCTGATACCCAAAACAAAATACCCTGTACAAGAACAAGCCATAAAGCCCACATTTTCAATTTCAATATCCTCAAGAACCTAACCAAACGCAACAATTAACCGCAATCCAAAAAAAAAACCCAGTAGCATCATAGGAAAAAGAGTGAATATCTATTAGTTTGAGATTAAGAGAGGAAGGAATTAGAAGGTTGTGGAATGGATTATGAAACCTCGGAGCCGCCGAGACGATGAGCGAAATTCCTGGCGGATAGCTCGCCGAGTTCTCGATTGCAGAGATCGAGAACCGCCGCCTTGTAGGCGCAGGTTCTTGGCCTCTTGTTCATCGATTATCGATTCCTGCGGAACGGGAACAGAAACAAAAACAATAATAAAATAAAATAAAATTGGTCAAGCAAAGATTGTTGAAGACGATGATTGATGAATGGGTCAATGGATACCTCGAGGAAGTAGATCGAATTGACTAGTGAGAGTCTGAGAGAGCAACACCAACACCAACACCAGTGGGTTGTGTTGTACTGTTGTGTGATGAGAGTGGGTCCTTCTTCCCTTGTGTGTTGTGTTGTGTTGTGTCGTAGATGATGAAGATGATCGTGGAATTCCCACGTAGAGTAAATTGCTCCACAGGGACTGTTAACGTGTCACTCTTCCCTTTTTAATAACCTTAATCCTCCTTGATTCCCTAGATACTTAAATTTTCTATGGGGATGGATCTCTTATGTGATAATTAACATACATGATTATGTCATGTTGGATGATTATAATAATATATGGATGGGTTAATGTGTTACATGGACCAATCATAACCATACATGAATATAATAATGGTGATAAGAGAATGAAAGATAAAAGTATAAAATTAAGAAGTTACATAATTATTACCGTTGATTTAATTATTAATACTTAATATGCTTCGACATGATGTTAAATTAGGATCAATTTCATTTTCCATTAACTTTCCCTGGAATAATTATTTTATTTTTCACTCGCCCCTTTGTTTAAGAAACCGAACGAAGATTCTCCTCTCATCTGGAGATGTTTTTCGGTGTGGTTGGACTACGGTGTTCCTGTTCCAAAAAAAAAATTATTCAGAGAAAAAAAAATAAAAAAAAGGAATAAAAATAAAACAAATTTTTTATTGAACCTTTAGCATAATAAGTTGGATTTAATATATTTGTTAAATTATATTTTATTTAAAATTCTTTAGGTTAGATTTATTAAAATTTTGTCCCCCTTCTTATAATTTTCTGGATCCGCCACTTACACGAGTGGAATTTGTTTGATTCCATGTTGTGTTCTTCCTACATTGCCACCAAGTTGAAGACTTGGAGTGACAATGGGATGAAGAAGCTGAAGCTTCTGTTGGCCAGGATGGGGTTTGCACTATGGATTGCCAGCAGAAGTTTCAGTACATGAACGTGGAGGTTAAGCGGAAGATGAAACACGAGTTTGAGATGTTTTTGGCTTACTGATTTGTACTATAGTAGTTTCTTGAGGATACATGGTAACATGGGTACAGTTCAAGGGTTCCTGCTGCGGATGTGGTGTATGGTATCACTGCTCTGCTTGAATCGTTTGTGAAATCGGATGGCTCTTGTGCTTCCAAGCAATTTGGATGTAAACATATGACTTACTCTAATTTGGATGTAATGTTGAAATCGGGAGATCTTCCTGGATAAAGTTCACATATCAAGTGCTAAATTTTCAATTATTAGTGTTAGCATATGACGTTAAACTATTTCTATAGTGTTTATTTTTTTGAAGTGCAATGACTTCTACCCAAAATTGAATTTGTTTACAAAGGAAGTTAATACATATGCAAGTTTATGTCTTGGTAGGTGATGAATCTGCACATAAATGCTCTAATTGCTTTTAAAAGATCAGATTCTTCGCTGGCTGAGATCTTTTTGGAATTGGATCGAAGCAGGGATTTATGAATGATACACCTTTTCTAGTGGAGGTATTGGTAGTTTGAAATTTTCTCTTTTTCTGCTTACACAATTGAAGGTTGACAAATGACAACTTCGGTTGTACGTCTAACACTTGAGATTCTTTTGGATGATTGATTATAGGCTAGCCATGAGTATTTTCCTATGCTCTGTAGCATGAAGCATATCCTTGTTACATAAAATGCCCCATTTGTGATTGTGACTTGTGCAATCTATCGTGGTAGAGAATCTAGCGCACTTTGATATCACCTAGTATAACTAAGTACTTGATAGAGTATACACTGCTGAAGACATGATGTACTGGTACTCTAGGAGATGAAACTCTTGATGGTGCACCTTTCCACTGAAGCTGGTATATTGTTAACAATATGTAAGTTACAAACTAGTACATGGTATTGATCCTAGTTGCTTGAATGCTTTTTGAGTTGGTGTTTAAATGCATCATGAAACTCCTCATTAGATCTTGACTTCAAGTCCTTTGCTTCCGGTGTTGATTTTAATTTAATTTTTTAATTTTAATTATGTAGTCATCCTCAAAAGTTTAAGTCATGTTTAAATATTTAATTATGGGTTTTATAATTATCATTCAACATGAGAATTATAATTTTTCTACACACCCTTCGTTTTGCTGTGCTGACATTTTTTTTATGATTTTTTCTAACACAAAATGTTGTGTGTGTATGCTTTTTATTTCTACAACATAAGATTTCAATTCTCCTTCAACATGAGAATTATAAAACCTTTTAATTATAGGTAAAATGAAATGGAAAGTCATGGAATAAAATTTTGGGGTTTATTATTCTTATGTTATGTAAGAAAGAATTTATCTCATACACTTACAAATTCAAGATAAGATAGATTTCACTTTACTTTTTTCTCTTTATTTCTGAAAGTGGATCTTACGTACACAAATGAGTCTGTAAGTGATAATTGTTATTTCCTACCGCATGAGAAAACTATTACCCTAAAATTCTATACCATTATTTGTTTTTTGAACTAGAGTTTTGGGTAAATATCCAACAAATTCCATGGCACAATCCGTACACTATGGCGGAACACAGAGTAGGAGCGAATCCTGTAAACATAGGTTAAGTTACTTTAACTGGGTATAAACTTATCTATCTATACACCTCCATTTAATACCAAACTTTACCCAATGAACTAGAATATTTTTCTAGTCATATTATTAACTTTATTTTCACTTTTCGGGTAACTTTGTTTACTCGCATTTTTACCTTTTAACTGTCATCTTAACTCTTTTTTCACCAAATGTGACTTTATTTCTTTTTCTTTATAATTATTCTTCAATATTAAATCCATAATTAAGTGTGAGGGTCATTATAGCGAGGACTAGAAGATAATTGAAAAGAATAAATAAGTCATTAGAGTAGTTTGAATTTCAACATAAACACAAGAAGAAAAATAACTGAAATCGAGCAATATGCCCTTAATAATGCAGTATAACTGAAGGCATCAAGCGTTAACCTTAGGCAAATCAATTGAGGAAAAGATAAATGCGAAACCGCAGAACATGACAGACAATATATGCTTCAGCATATTTACAAAAGAATGTAAATAGGATCCCACTTAATCCCCATTCTTGACAGTGTTCTCATTGCAACTTGCTCGCAATAGCAGAGTGTGAAATGCAGAGCAAGATGCAAAGTATAATTGTAAATAAAAGGAGACAAGATAAGTGGACTACAAACAAGTGCAGCACAAACATACAAGGCCCATTTGGGGAAAAAGTTGTAGATCAAAACCGCACCAGATACTTCAGAAAGGGTGAGCATGACTCCGGCACAGAGATACAACATCAAATACGCACAAGCAACTCTTAATAGCTGAGAGGTCACATAACCTCGTGTTGGCTTCCAAAATGTAGGGAGTATAACTGAAGTGAAGAGGAGCATAGATATTGTGCTCAAGCTTAATCCAAACGCAATTGATATAGCAAATATAATGTACCATTTTGACTCCGAAAGTATAGGAGTCTGTCCTACAATATTATTAGTACGAATTGCGAGATCTGCGGATATACCTAACGTGATAATAAGAGTTGATACAACTAGGTAATTACTTGCAATTCCGTTCAGTTCATATATAGCTTTTTCAGTTAACTCTTTGTGTTCAGTATAAAATATTTCTTTTGCAGTCCAACCATCCTTATTTTTCATGCTTCTCAATGCAGGTGGAATTATCCTCTCCACTTCCTACATATAGGTTAAAAAAAAGACAATTAAGAAAATGAAAGAGTAAGATAATTAATTGTATATCAAAGATGCTAATAGTGTAGTGTAGGGTAGATGCACACCTTAAACCACATCTCCTCACTGCAAATTAGAACTGGAGATACCGGTGATCCAAATCTTTCTTCAGCAGACAACTTTCCAGCTAAATGAAGAACATTGTTTCCATCATAATCAACCAACTGCACTATAATATTCTTGTATGCACCCTTACTCTTTATTAATCGGTATACAAATATGTGTCGATATAAAATAGCAATGTGAAGTAAGCTCTGTCCTCTGGAATCCACTTTCATCATCAAATTTCGATTATACTTTAAAACATATTCTAAAATCATAATGTTTCCTGATTTTGCTGCATCAAACATTGCTTCTGAAGTTCGTACAGAGTTCAGAAATTCCTCTTTCATACCCTTAAACAAACAACTTAGAATATCTCGATAACCTGGAGCATCCTTGTAAAAGGCTGGTACAGTGGATGTAAAAAATTAAATTAGTCTGAACTATATATTTATTAATTCATAATTTATTTTTTAATTTTACTGAGATACATTAAAAGTAAATCAAAACAAGACTAAAGATCGCCGGTTTTCGGTTACAAAAACAAAAATAAAAATAAAAATTGCCGGTTTGATTTGTGTTTCTAAAAATAATTAAAATAAAAACAATTTTTTTTAAAAATACTTGTTTCGTAAAATGATTTTTAAAACGTTAACTGTTTTTTAGTTTTTAAAACTAAAAAAAAAAAAAAAGAACAGAGTAGAGATGTTCTAAAAAATTATTGGCACTTTAATAAATAAATTCAATTTTCTTAAATTTTATATTATTTTATGGTGATAATTTTGTAATTATTAAAGTTCATTAATCATATTCTTGTAGATAAATATAATTTATTTATAACTTATTTTAATCATATTCAAGCAAGTTTATTGTTTTGTGGTTTTTAAATCATTTTTCAAAATTTATATTTAAAATAATTTTTTATTTTTAAAAGAAAAAAACAGAATCAAATTCAATCAGATCCAGCTTTTGATTATTTTATTTTTCGGGAAGGAGTGAAAAATTCTCAAAACTCAAATTTTGTAATATTTAAAATGGACAGTAAACATAAATAAGAAAATTGAATTCTAAAAGAGGTTAAGATCAGAGAGCTAACGAATTTGTGCAAGAACTTGTAAGGGTGTTAGCCCCTCTTCGTTTCCCGAGTTAGCGAGTTTCGGATATCTATCCAACAAATTCCATGCCACAGCTGTGATGATCAACAAATAATTGAAAACAATGAATAAGTAATTACCATTGTTTAAATTTCAACATAAACCAAACAAGAAAGAAAACTTGTGCTAAAAAAAAAAAAAAACAGAAGAAAGAAAATTGAAATTCACTTATAAATAGTTTTTAAATACAAAAGTAACATTATGTATTTTTGAATTTAAAAGAATATGATTAATATCATTTGGTTTTAATTGAATTGGTTTTAAAAGAATATGATTAATATCATTTGGTTTTAAAAGAATATGATTAATATCATTATGTATCATTTGCGCATGACAATCATTCTGATTCCTGGCACTGTTTCTGAAAAGAAATGATTCTTTTCTATTTCTGTGTCTTGGAACAATTCTGAGAATCAGAATTACGTTTGTTAACACAATTTATTTTTATATATATATATATATATATATATATATGTGAGGCAACTTACTGTAAATGTTGTTGGTAATGGTATAGAAAAACATTTTGGGGCATTTCGTGTTGGAGAGTGAAATTAACGAAGAAAGTTCTGAGAGAGAGTTGCATAAATTTGAACTCGCTGTTATCTTTGTCGTCATTGCCTTTTCTACATTATCTGTTTACTGATTGAGATGTATTCAATTCATGAAAGAAGCTTTCTTTTTTATTCATAATTTAACTTGCCCTAACTCATTTTTCACTTCTTCTGATTTGATTATTGTGGATCTATAATTTGCCTTAAATCCGTTAGCTACTACTTCTCAGAGATCTCCTTTATTTAAGATTAGGTCCATATATATATATATATATATATATATATATATATATATATATATGCATGTGTGTGCACTCTGTTGTTACCCCCAAAAATTTGTTATTTTTCCCCTTGGCATTTAAACTGATTTGTTAAGTAATGTTTATTCTTTAATGGCATCTACACCAAAAAGGCGAAAGAGAGACGGAAGGAGACGATTTCCATCTGCGGTGAAGGAGGGTGGTGGTATGGTGATACGTTTCAGCAATGTTGAAGGCTTGTGATGGTTTGGTGTTGTTGTGTGAGGGGAGGTGAGAGAGAGAGAGAGGGATGAGAGAGAGAGGTCGCTGCCATACGCATATGCCTTTTCCATGTTCCTGCATATCTCATGTGATCACATTTCATCCAACGGTATTCAAAATGATAGAAAGTTTTTGATTCTTTTTTTTTGTTTCCCACACAAAAATTAAACCGGTTCATCTGGGGAACAAAAAAATAAACCGGTTTTAACAAACGAGTTTCTTCATCCATTTTTATTACTTGATAGCATATATAATATAAAATTGGGTTTAGGGTGTGTTATTCTGGGAAGGTTGTCATGCACACCCTCTGTGTAATTCTGAAAAGTTACTCTTTATTTTTTTTTCACTTTACACGTCAGCGATGTGACTATGAAGAGCGAAAAAAAGTAATTTTTCAGTTTTATACAGAGTATGACCGGTCGTACTTTATGTAAAACACCTAAAATGACACAAGCTTGTGTCATTCAAAAGGATACTTCTTTTTTCCCTATAAAATTATTGATGAAATTTCACTCACCCTCTTAACTTTTTCAATTCAATTGATTGTTTTATGAGTTTCGATTTTCTTATGCGGTAGGAGAAAATTTTCTACTTGTTGTAGACACATCTTATATGAGACCCACATCAATTAAAAAAATAAAATAATAAAATAAGATATTACACGAAAATTGAAGAGTCACTAATAAGAGAAAATAACTCTCCTATAACATGAGAAAATATTTTCCCTTTCTTTATACGGTAATAGTAAGTATAACCGGAATCAAAAATAATTTAAAATTAAAAATCGTACCATCCGGTTCCGAAGAAAAGCGTACTCCAGATTCTGCAAGCTCTACTTCTTCCTCAAGAACACCTAGATTAATACAAAATGTAGATAATGTCTTGTAGCGCAAATTAAGATTAACAATAATGTAATTCATTCAGCTATTAGATGTAAAAAAAAAAAGCATAACACATGTTGATTATCAAATTTTTATATGAATTAACGCATAGATAACATGATAATTTTGTTTATATATAATCTGCATAAATGATGTTGTCTAGTTAGTTTTGAAAAATAAAAGATAAGATTTTGAGTAGAAATTCGCTTATCTCAAGAGTAAGTCTTATGAATTATGATATCTATATTGTTTAATAATTTTTGATAGACGATTAGTTTTATCAATCTAATTATTAAATTATAAGTTCTGAATAAGATTACAAAATATGGTACAGTTTTTTTTTTTTGGTAAAATTACGTTTAAAAAATGATGGTCCAAACACTAGTGTGGGATATCAGCCAGCTTTAAGCCTGTGGTATGCACTATATGTCTGCCAATGTGGCGGCACACAGGGCTGGCTTGATATCATGCCAACACTATTGATGAGTTAGTCCTATCACCTTATTGCCCCAACTTTGGTTACAAGCAGGCGCGATCACCTATATTTAAAAATAAGTCTTCATCAAAAACTTTGGTTACATAGAAGTAAATGTAAATCATAAAATTACATACATACTAATATCTAATTTATCAAAAATTAATATTCATGATCATCAAAATAATATCAAATGACTTAAGAGTTAAATTTGTGTAATTCTATTTTATTAAAGTTAGTTATAACCGGTATAAGTGTCCAAGAGTTATTCCTGAAATAGGTAGATCATTCTAATTCAGAAAAATTTCAATTGTAAGATTTTGTATAAGGATTGAAATGGTTTTTTATTTTTTGTTCCGAAAAAAAATAAAATGGCTTACCATGTGGTTCCCAAGAAAATTGTTGTCGAGATTCTGCAAGCTCTGCTTCTTCCACAGGAATGCCTAGTTTATTGCAATCTGTAGATATGTCTTGCAGCGCAAAGATTAACATGGAAATCATTGTCACATTTTATATGAGATAATTATCTCATATTCCTCTCACGTAAAAAGTTATGTCAACACTTTTTTATTTTCTTTATTATAAATGGGAGATGGGCCCACCACTTCATGTATCTATGGTAGAAGATACTTATCTCTAACAACATGAGAGAAATAGAACCCTTAATATAATTCATTCAGCTATCCGAAGTAAAAACACATATAGTGTTGGTGATCAAGTTTTTTTTTTTTTTTTTGTATAACATGGTCATCAAGTCTTTATACAAAGAGTAAAGCTTTTTCGTCCTAACAAAAAGCACAGTCCCACTTTCGTCCCTTACAAAAAAAAAATCAACTTTTGATACTTCTATAATTTCAATTCTTTGAAAATGTGATCATCAGAAATTCAATAAAGATCCAATTTAATCTCTAAAAAAGAATTAATATGAGTATTTTTTTTATAAGAAATGAAAATGGGACCATATTTTTTGTTAGTAAGATAACGTTTTACTCTTATGTAAATTACACCATAACAAGCACATTATATTTTCATGAAATAGCATGGATTTTGTAAGTAACTTAAGGAGCTCAAAAATGGTATCACGCTATTCCTAATAGAGATGAACGATCAAGTTATGATTAGATTAGAAGAAGAACTAGATTACATTAATCAAATATTTGTACGGAACTACAAATAGAAATGATTTTATAAAGATTTAATGCATGTGAAACTCACTCTCGGGCTTGGGCATGTCCACTGTAGAGTCGGACATGTCTCTTGTGGAAGGTTACTGATCTCGTGCTATCTTCTCTTTATGGGAAAATCTCAAAATTCTTGGTGATGATGATGATCACCAACTTAAATTTTCATTCTATCTTCTAAGAGTAAAACATGCGTATATATACAAGTAGTGGATGAACTTGACATGGACCCCATGCGATTAGAATACTATCATGTCGGAAGTTTCTAGTTATGAACGCAATTGAAAGATTACCTCCAATAATTAATTACGACACGGACAGAGATCCTTAATTGTCATTAAGAAGATTAACTTTTGATTGAGTGCTAATCCAGTAGGGCATATTCTAAACACCCCTTCATAACCAAGTATGGCACAGTCGAATTTTGCGCTTTTTGCTTTTCCAGCTAGGTTTTGTATTAATTATTTTTCTTTTTATGCCCCAAAAAAGGAGAATTATATGTCAGGATGTAACCAGGGAGATCTAAATGCAGTTAGAAGGGAAGAGGGAGAGAGTGAAGAGAGGGACAGAGAGAAAAGTGTTCACATAAACCATGTTAATCTCATTCATTGTGCGTGAGTATATAACAAACTGCATTCTGTTACTAACTAACATTGGGCTACAATATCAGTAATGGGCTGTGTAAATATAGGCATTTAACCAACCAAGTAATTTGATAAATGCTTGGACCACTGTATCATCCTTCTGTCTCTGAGCCAAACAACAGCTGGTGGATTGTGAGTAATTGGGCTGGTTACAATTCCCCCATCTACAACGCCACACTTGTCCTCAAGGTTTGGAAAATGTTTGAATTAGATAGATTTTGAAATAAAACTCATTCGATCCAATTTTTTTCAATTTGATCATTTAATAATTTATTTGGTTTTAAAATTGATCTAATATAATCCAATTTTGTTCGATTTGGATTGAATATGTTTTCGATTTTTTGAAAAGCCTAAAATTTCAATCATACAAATCACTAACAATATCAAAATAAAGTCATTCAAAGTTACAAATTAGAAAATTGAAATCTTCGAGTTAAAACAAGTTTTAAAACTTATAAAGAGTTAAAATAGATTTATAGTTAATAAAAAACTAAAACAAGATAGTTTGCTATCAATAACATCCAATATTTCAAGACATCATATTTCAAAAGTAATAAATACATAATGCTGGATCGATTTTCTCCGATCAAACTGAAAATTAAACCAATACAATTGAAATATATGAGATTTTTTTCGATTTTCGATTAATTCAATTATTGAATTTTCAATTCACTCGCTGCAGTCTTAATTGGATGATGAACCCCCCGAGTGCTACACGATTAAGGTAATATGATCATTTTATTTATTTAATATTCTTTTTCTAACTATGCATAGTGACATTTTTCATTTAAAAATAAAGGAATACAATATTCACTCAAATAAAATTCTCTACCAAATTGTCCACCCAAAAAAAAAAAAAAAATCTTTACCAAATTCTCAAAAACTTGGATATAAGTGATTAAATACATTTTTTTTTTTTTTGGTAATAAGTGATTAAATTCACTTTAATCCTAGTATTATAACTTTTATTTTTTTAATGATTGGGAGATAAGTACAAACAGTAAAGATTTATGAGATAAAGCAGTAGCAAGTATGGTTACTAAAAAATGTGACCTGGAAGAACTTGAATTGCAAAGTGTGAGGATGATGATAATGATGAGATTGGGTTTGGGGCAACAGTGTCATCCTGAGGCACCGTCATGGAAGTGGAAGCCACGAGTTACAATGGAGAGTTGCACTCTAACCAAACAAGGGCAACGCTTTCTGACAAAGCTGGCCACCACCTCCTCCGCCGCCGACAACTTGATTCGAAGATTCGTACAAGGTTCACCCAAATCCGTTTCTCTCACCACTCTCTCCCACCTTCTCTCTCCTGCTACCTCCTACCCACACCTCTCATCTCTTGCCCTCCCAGTAAGTTTGTCTTTGTCTTTGTTTTTTCTGTGTTTGTAGCAAAAGGGTCATCTTAAATCCTTCAAATTTCGCAGCTTTATGCAAGAATCACCCAAGCACCTTGGTTCAGTTGGAACCCTACCATTGTGGCTGATCTGGCTGCGCTTCTTCATAATCAGGGACGCTACGATGAAGCTGAATCTCTCATTTCTGATGCCACTTCCAAGTTAGAATCTCGCAAGCGAGACCTTGTTCTTTTCTACGGTAAACTCATTGACTCACACTCTAAGCGTGGTTCAGAAAGAGGGTTTGATGTTGCTTATTGTTACCTGAATCAGCTTCTTTGCACTTCATCTTCTGTTTATATTAAACGTAGGGCTTATGAGTATATGGTGAGTGGCTTGTGTGCAATGAATAGGCCTCGTGAGGCTGAGCATTTGGTTGGAGATTTTAGAGATAATGGAGGGCTTCAGCCTTCGGCTTTTGAGTTGAAATCTATTATTTATGGGTATGGAAGATTGGGTTTGTTTCAAGATTTGCAGAGAGTTGTGGATCAAATGGAGAAAAGTGGGTTTGTTATTGATACTGTTTGTTCCAACATGGTTCTTTCTGCTTTTGGCATTCATGGGAAGCATGTGGAAATGGTTTCTTGGCTTCTTAGGATGAGGAATTCGGGCATTCCCTTCTCAATCAGAACCTATAATTCTGTATCGAATTCTTGCCCAACGATCATGAGGATGATGGTGGAGTTGAATGACTTCCCATTGTCAATTGAAGAGTTGATTGGTAGCTTGGAAGGAGGGGAGGGTATGGTAGTTAGGGAGTTACTAGTGTCTTCTGTGATTTTGGAAGAGGTAATGGTGTGTGGTTCTTCGGAGGCAAAATTGGATTTGCATGGATTTCACTTGGGATCATCCTATTTAATTATGCTACTTTGGTTGGAGGAGATGCAACGAAGGTTGAATGACTCAAATTGTGGAATTCCTGCAGAAATCATAGTGGTTTGTGGGTCAGGAAAGCATAGCAATGTTAGAGGAGAGTCACCAGTCAAGGCCTTGGTTAAAGCCATGATGGTGAATATGAGAGGTCCACTGAGGATTGATAGGAAGAACAATGGATGCTTTGTTGCCAAAGGTAAAGCTGTGAAAAATTGGTTATGTGAATTGAGGAAGCCATGACTGTACACCAATAAAATATGCCTCTGAGGGGAATAAATCTTTAGTGCTGCTGTAGCACCTAGATTCAGTGCATTCTACCAATAGAAACATTATACTTCAGAGGGGAGAGAAAAAATGTGACAGAGAAAAGATAACTTTAGCTGACATGGAACATCTTTATTCGTGGGATGTACTGAATTTTTGGTGTAGTAGTAGCACCAAAAATTTATTCCTCTTGAGGGATTGTCTTAAGACAGCTTTTACCCCAAACATTGCTAATGGTATGACCAAGCTAGTTTCAGGGGTGCTTACTATTAGTATTCGTTGAACTTCAATGGCTCTGCTGTTCTTCAACATGTATTAGAAAAAATTCCTCTATCAGAGGAATAAACAGGTAATTAAAATAACTTGAACAATTGCAATGTTGTGACCCCCCATTCTTGTTAGGCAAAGTGTCAATAAAAACTGGTTATGTGTACTAGTGAGGAAGCCATGACTGAAGTTAATTGTATGACCAAGATAGTTTCAGGGGTGCTTACTACTAGTATTTATTGACTTAAGTGGCTTTGCTGCTATTCAACGTGTAGTAGCAAAAATTGCTCAATCAGAGGAATAAATGGGTTGCAATGTTGTTACCCACCAATCTTGTTAGGCAAAGTGTCAAGATAACACCATTGTGCTTTTCATGTTAAGCATTTAGAGCATACTGCGGGTTATAAATAGGAAATTAGAATAGCAAACTTGTTGGAAGTCATATCCAAGAATATGCAGTGCAGAAAATAATAGGACACAAGCAAAAATATTAGGTTACACTTATAAGCAATGGACTAATATCATATAGAAATATATAATTATATGCATTCTTATGTAACATGTCCGCAGTTACCCTATAAGAATATTCAAACAAGTAACAGAAGACCTGTACTTTCATGTTAAACAAAGCAGGCACAGCTGCAAGTTTTGTATCTTGCTCCATTCCACTTCCTTGATCAACCCCATTGTGAGGTCAAATCTCTTCATCCCAAAGTCTCACATGTTGTTTTCCTGGACATTATATAGCACCTAGACCTTGGTTCAATTATATGGTAGATCTTCTCAATTCACCCAGTTCTTAAAAACCACGTCAGTTCTTTGTTGTCCTTCTACAGCAAAGAGGCAATGGTGATGCAGCTCCAACACCAACCACTCCTTGTAACCTTGCCTCTATTATGGATGGCTCGCTGATAAAATCCATAGTAATAATAGTATTTTTAACAACTATTTTGAATCCTTTATCTATTCTTAAAATGGACTGCGCAATAAGAAAAAAAGCACATATTACTGGATGGATGATTTAAATAAAATAATCTAAAACTTGCTCTAATGAAATAATGAACTAGAATTCACTATTATGGTGCAGCTTAATAAAGATAGAACTAAACTTGTCACAAGGACCAATATGCCAGCATCAATAAATATTAGCAAACAGAAACTATTAGCATCAAGGAAATACCAAACAGAGTCATGAAGTTTTATAAAAAATGATTATTATTACTAACGTTTAATTGGTGATGAATATTATTCACATTACATACTTCAAAAATGAGTATTCGATTTGTTTCAAAAAAAGAAGAAGTATTATACTACTTTTCGTGGAGTATTTGATTACTTTTTCAAGTTCAGAGAGTATTTGATTACTGTTCATAAGGTATTCAAATATTTTTTCAAACCCAGAAAGTATTCGATTACTTTTATGCATATGATAGTTTCTTGCTGTCTTTTCGAAATTCAATGCATCTAAGTGATTTACAGTGACTCTCTCTAGTGAGAATCATCTTTATCCATTTTAATCAGAATAGGGTAGTGATCTAAGAACAGTCTAGGGAGAGTAATGACATCAGCTTCTTCAAAAGAAGCTCTCCAAGAGTCATTAGCTACTGCTCTGTCAAGTTTTTTATAAACTCTATCTAAATAGAGGAATTTGGGACCTTTGCGGGAAAATCTATTAGCACCACTCCTAGATCCGAGACACCACAAGCACTAAGGACATTAGCAAAGCGGTTGCAGCGATTAATAACCACAAGGCCACCACCTCTTTTCTTGGAAGCAATGAGATCTCATTGAAGTCACCAGAGATAAGCCAAGGATCGTCCATAGTCCTCCCAATATGCTCAAGCTCTTCCCACAATAATATGCATTTATCTTCGTGGGGATTGGCATAAATAGTCGTCCAACAAAAGCTCTTCTTGTCAGGAAGTTCAACCCAACAATGGATGAATTTGTCATGCTTCACCAGAAGAGTAACATTAATATCATTCGGGACCCACACTACCCAAATGCTTCCAGCAAAGCCATGAGCATCAACAATAAGGTAATTAGAATAACCCAAACTACGAATAATATCGTTAGCTTTCTTACCACTAACTCTAGGCTCCAAGATGGCAACCACTCCAACCTTATACTTCCTATGAAATCTGTTAAAAGTGCTATTGAATTGATTTTTTGCAGCACTTCTACGATTCCAGGTTTACACATTCATAAAGAAGTTTGAGTTGTTGCAAGATTGAAGAATTCTTGCTACTTACATCTTGTGCTTCAAAAGAAATCTTCAAAGGTTCAAAATTTGCCTCAACACCATCAACCCAGCGAAGGGCTTCAAGTTTAATAGCTCGGCATTAGCCTTGAGCTTCAACTTAGCCAGTGAAGGGCTTCAAGATTATAGCTCGGCCTTGAGCTCAGCCCAACGAAAGGTTTCAAATTTAATAGCTCGGCCTTGGCCTTGAGCTCAGCCCAACGAAGGGCTTCAAGTTTTATAGCTCGGCATTAGCCTTGAGCTTCAACTTAGCCCAGTGAAGGGCTTCAAGATTAAAGCTCAGCCTCAGCCTTGATCTTCAACTCAGCCCAATGAAGGGCTTCAACTTTAATAGCTCGGCCTCGACCTTGAGCTTAACCCAATGAAGGGCTTCAAGATTAAAGCTCGGCCTCAGCCTTGAGCTCCAACTCAGCCCAACGAAGGGCTTCAAGTTTAATAGCTCGGCATCAGCCTTGAGCTTCAATTCAGCCCAGTGAAGGGCTTCAAGATTAAAGCTCGGCCTCAGCCTTGAGCTTAGCCCAACGAAGGGCTTCAAGTTTATTAGCTCGGCCTCAGCCTTGAGCTCCAACTCTGCCCAATGAAGGGCTTTAAGATTAAAGCCCGGCCTCAGCCTTGAGCTCAGCCAAATGAAGGGCTTCAAATTTAATAGCCCGGCATCAGCCTTGAGCTTCAACTCAGCCCAACTAAGGGCTTCAATTTTATTAGCTCGGCCTCGGCCTTGAGCTCAGCCCAACGAAGGGCTTCAAGTTTAAAAGATCGGCATCAGCCTTGACCTTCAACTCAGCCCAACTAAGGGCTTCAAATTTATTAGCTCGGCCTCGGCCTTGAGCTCAGCCCAACGAAGGGCTTCAAGATTATAGCTTGACCTCGGCCATGAGTTTCAACTCAACCTTAGCCATAGCTTCAGGCTCCGAGATAAAAATGAAGACGGAATTGGAGAGATGTGATCCTAGCAAAAAGATCACACCCTGATCCAAAAAAAAAGAACAAGAAAAGAAAGATGGAATTGGAGAGATGTGATTCTAGCAAAAAGGTTCACACCCCAATCTGAGAAGACGAATTTGGAGAGATTGTGATCCTAGAAAAGGATCGCACCCCAATTTGAGATAAAAGAAAAATCGAGGCAGTATATGATGTTGGACTCCTATTCAAGATTTTGGCAACAAAGCCAAATGTCAAAGTTTGCGGCCTAACAGGCCAGCCTCAAATTAAAAATCTATCGCTAATGAAGCGTTGCTTAAAGTAGAAAGCCACGGTATGCGAAGCCGGGCTCAAACAAAAAATGGCAAAAAGTCTAGTCCAATAGTAAAGCCACGGTACTTAAGCCGGGCTAAAATCAGAAAGGCAACGATATTGCCTTCAAAAGTGTAGACAAGGCAAAAGCCAAGTCAATTTAAAGAAAGCTACGGTATGTGAAGCTGAGCTCAAAATAAAAGCCACGGTATATGTATGCGGGCTTAAAATCGAGGAGGCGAACTCCTCCTTCAAGAATCCAAGACTATGGCAAAGAAGCCAAGTCTGTCAAAAATAAGAGAAGTCATGGTATTCTATGCCGGACTAATCATTCAAGAAGGCATGAAAGATCTTCCCAAAATTAAGATATAGGCAACAAACCAAATCCAAAAGGGGGAAGTCGTAATAAGAAAATCTGTGCTCCCTTAAGTACAATACACCTTTGTAAAAGGGTCAAATCCATGCTGATAGAGATCTCGGTATGCGAAACCGAGCCAAATCTGGAACCACGACATTTAAAATCAGGGAGTGCAAAGTCGGGTTAATTATTAAGGAGCCACGAAACGCCGTTCTAAAACTTAGGCGAACGCCTGTATAAAAGACTGACAATAAGTCTAGTCAAAACTAAAGAGTCTCGGTAAGAGAAGCTGAGCTCAAAGTCAAAAAAGGCAAACACCGCCTCACCACTCAGAGACTTCAAGAGGAAAGAAGCCAATATAAAAAGCTAAACCAAGAAGAGGTAGTCGCACCAGACCCTAGGCATGATCATAGTACCTCGGTAAGGTCGACCTGTCGATCAAACTTAGGCACCCCAGCAGTCCGAGCTTCCGAACTGCCGGGCTGGGGGGCAACTGTTATGGAATATTTCCATATCCTAACCATCTACCCAAGGATCCCTTAAAGGATAATTATCCAGTTATCCTAACAATATAAAACAGTAAGGCTGCTAAGGATAGAGTCTCAATTTCAACAGAAAGGAAGTTGAATCCTACTACAACTGGGAGATCTACACAAGCCCAAGAGGTAACCCTTATAAATAAGAGGTTAAAGACCCCAGGTACACAACTTTGAACCTATCTACTATTACTGCCAACACTGTACACACACCCACGTCTTGGCTATAAGCCTAGCTTGTGCGCAGTGATTGAGAACATCAGCTATAAGCCAAGTATATACATGATTATACGGTATCTCTGAGCGCATACCATACGGTATAGCAATACGGTCTTTCTAGGACCGAAGAATAAGTTTGTGTCATGTTCGATTATAACCGTTGATTGACGAAAATCAACCGTTAGGATTTATTGAATTTTATTGTAAATTAATAATTAATTAATAAGTTTGACCTAATAATTCTTAACTGTTGATATCCTCAATCAACGGTTAGATCTAAAATAATACAAAGTTATATTTTTTTGTTTGTCGACCAACGTTTTTCTCATATTTATTTTACGCATTTTCAGAATAGTTACTTGGCCAACAAAGGTGGATTCAATTTATTAAGGATCAAGTTCATATCCCAGGAGCGCTTAAATTCGAATATCTTTGGTTGATATGAGAATTTCATTGATGGGCAATTTATAACTCTACCTAGAAATCCTTATAGTGGTTGGGGTCTGCCTTGGCGCTAGTGAGATACGGATGTTTAATTTCACGTAAACTTTTTTTACTAAAAAAGAGAATAGCTACTTACGACATCAGGAACCCGGCTTGGGATTACGTCACATTAATGCTGATTGCTGAGATCCCATAAACAGGTAAACTCATATAAGTCTGGCATTCCTTGTTGAATATTTATGGTACGCGTTCCGGAAATAACTAATTACGACGTCAGATACTAGAATTGGTGATTACGTCAGTGTTAAGCTGTAGAAGATGATCTCGTTACCATAATTGCGTTTTGAAATCACACGTCTCACGTTCTCACCGTTAGTCCTTGCCCAACCATATGATGAGGACAAATCTCTGGTTCCCAAAGTTTGCCTAATCAAGTCGTGTGTACTTTTGGTAGCACCTAAATGCTATTTTGTTCATTCAATTGTGAGTGATGGCCCCATACTACATAATACACGGCTCCCTTTGACCAAAACAATATCGCCTTGATCCATTAATTCCATTCCTTCATCTGCTTGCTGGTTGAATCTCTAGATCACTCTGATATTATTAGAAATAATACATACTGATATCTATTGTCCAGAGATGAACCTTAGAAGATAGATTAATGTAACTGTGCATTACAAGATAACTCGAGGCTTTTCATATTTATCTTCATTAGAAGATAGATTAATGTAAATGGGTATAAGCAATAATTGCGCAACTATTCACCAAAGGAAAAAGAATCCAACCCCCGAGGGTAGCTCAGTTGGCAACTGAGCTCCCAAGGGGTTGCTTCAGTCAGGAGTTCAAATCCTACCTCAAGTAAATTCTTGGAAAATCTTCGGGGCAGAGGCAGAAAGTGTCTCATTCTCGGTTCGGGAATTAGTCTCATCATTCCTCCGGTAGCGAAGCTCAACGCACCCGCTGTTCCAATGAGGGGGCCCGTACCTCGAGGGCAAGGTGACTGGAGGAGGTTGAATGGGAATATCTCCGGGTTATAAAAAAAAAAGAATCCAACAATTGCTCAACAGGCAATTAATTAAGATAATTTTAACTTGAAACATTGCAGTGTTGTGGACCCACCATCTTATTCATTGACTAGCATACGCTTATAATTCAAGACATATGAGGCATCTATCTTAGGCAAATCAATTCATGAAAAGATAAGAAACTGCAAAACAAGACAAACAACATATATATGCTTCAACTTTTCAAAAGAATTAATTTACATGATAATTTTGGGGGGAAAATATTTTTATTTTTGCTGTGAAAAAAAATTTCTCTATCACATTCACATAAAATTTAATGAGTCTCATTAATATTTTCCCTCTCTTCTGATTACAATGGGATTCACTCACTTTTATGTGAGTATAGATATATTCTATCTATAACATGAGATAGGATATTCATATTACCAAAAAATTTTATTACCATTCTAATCACTATTGGATTCAAAAGTTGTTTTTTCTTTTCTCTCTCTTCATTCAACTTTTCCTCTTATCCGATTGTAATTAGAGTGGTAGTGAAATGGTAGTAAAATTTTTTGATAGTATGAATATCCTACCTCCTATAACATAAGTAGAAACATTAAGCCCTACCTTCAATAAGGAAAGTAAAAAGGAATCCACTTAATCCTCATTCTTGACAATATTCTCATTGCAGCTTCCTCGCAAAAGGCTAGCATTATGTGTTGAGTAAAATGGAAAGAATGATAGAAAATGAGACAAGACAAGATCACTGGAATACCAATAAACGCAGCAATAACATGGAAGGCCCAATCGGGCAAGAAGCTGTAGACCAAAACCGCACCAGATATAACAGAAACGCTACCCATGATTGCCACAGATGCATACAGTAACAAAAACCCACTCATAGTCCTTATTAGCCGGGAGGAGAAATAACCTACACTTGTCTTAATGATTGAAGGGATCATAACTGAAATGAAGAGGAGCATTGATAGTGCACCGGAGCTTACTCCAAATCCAACTGATAGAAGAAATATACTGTACCATATCTTAAGATCTAAAATAGGAGTCTTTGGATCTATGTTATTAGTACGAATGGTGAGAGCTCCAGTTATCCCTAACGTCATAATAAGAGTTCCCACAACTAGGAGATTACTTGCAATTCCGTTCAGTTCAGATGAAGCTTTTTCAGATAACTCTCCGTGTTCACTGTCAAATAAATCTTTTGGAGTCCAACCATCCTTATTTTCCATGCTTCTCAATGCACCTGGAACTATCTTCTCCACTTCCTATATATATAGGTTTAAAAAAAAAAACAAAAAAAGACATTTAAGAAAAAAGAAAGTGTATAATCAACAAAGAGTAAGATAATTAATTGTATATTTTAAAGAACCTTGGGATACATCACCCAAAAGCTAGCTCAAAGGATGAGAGTACCTAAGGCCTTATAAACTCCACATTAGTTGCACATACAATCTATGTGGGACTATATATCTCAACATGCCCCCTCACACGAGAGCCCATTGGGGTTGAAGAGTGGATAATCCAACAGGCCCAACCTACCTGTGCTAAGAGAGTCCACAAGAGAAATTGGGGGACGGCGAGGCTCTGATACCATTAGGGAGCGTGTTGAGATATATAGTCCCACATTGGTTGGATGAACAACTAATGTGGTTATAAGGCCTTGGGCACTCTCATCCTTTGAGCTAGCTTTTGGGGTGGTGTATCCCAAGGTTCTTTACATTGTATCAGAGCCTCGTCGTTCCCCACTTGCTCTCGTGGACTCTCTTAGCATAGGTAGGCCGTGCCTGTTGCATCATCCACTCTTCATGCCCAATGGGCTCTCGTGTGAAGGGGTGTGTTGAGATATGTAGTCCCACATTGGTTGGATGAACAACTAATGTGGCCTTTATAAGACCTCAGGCACTCCCACCCTTTGAACTAGCTTTTGGGGTGGTGTATCCCAAAGTTCTTTTACATATATCAAAAAAATGCAAATAGTGTAGTGTAGATGCACACCTTAAACCACATCTCCTCACTGCAAAGTAGAACTGGACATACGGGTGATCCAAATCTTTCTTCAGCAGACAACTTTCCAGCTAAATGAAGAACATTGTTTCCATCATAATCAACTAGCTGCAGTATAACATTCTTGTACGCACCTTTTCTCATTATTAGTCGGAATACAGCTGTGTGTCGATATAAAATAGCAATGTGAAGTATGCTTTGTCCTTTGGAATCAACTTTCATCAACAAACTTGGATCGTACTTTAAAATATATTCCAGAATTATAACATTTCCTAATTTTGCTGCATCAAACATTGCTTCTGAA
This sequence comes from Gastrolobium villosum, assembly GCA_032173675.1. Taxonomy (NCBI): domain Eukaryota; kingdom Viridiplantae; phylum Streptophyta; class Magnoliopsida; order Fabales; family Fabaceae; genus Gastrolobium; species Gastrolobium villosum. Next base: position 178,680 of record JAVKPL010004919.1, on the reverse strand, counting down.
GTTCTTACGGAGTTCAAAATTTCCTCTTTCACGCCCTTAAACAAACAACTTATAATATCTCGATAACCTGGAGCATCCTCGTAAAAGGCTGGCTCAGTGGATGGAAGTAATTATATTAGTTTGAATTATATAATTATTAATTCATAAACTTTTTTTAGTGAGATACAACAATACATGTAAATCACAGGTCCTCTAATGGTGTTTCTCACAAACACTCAAACACACAAACAAGTCTCTGAATATACCTCTTTCTATTAATGTATCTACCAAGCCACTTTACACTGGTTTACATGGTGCTATTTAAAAGCATTAGCAAATGATTAAGGAAACTAATGACCAACTTAGGAAATCTAAACATAATAATGACTACTTCATAGAAACTCTAAACTCATCATTGTCCACTAACAAATTCCTAAGGACACATCCCTTCACCACAAAACTCTTCATTCTCTATTTTCTTTAATTAAATAAAGTTTAAACCAACAAAACTCCCCCTTAAACTTTAATATCTCTGCCGTCCTTCATTCCCATCTTCTTCTTGCAATTCTCAAACAACAACGTCGGCAGGGGCTTTGTGAAAATATCTCCAACTTGATCTCGGCTTGCAACATGAGTGAGCTCCACCTTTCCTTCTTTGACTTGATCTCGGATGAAATGGAACCTGACATCAATATGCTTACTTCTTTCATGGTTGACCGGGTTCTTTGCTAACTCGATCGCAGATTTGTTGTCAACTCGGATTTCAGTTGAACCGACTTGCTCTTGCTCCAACTTGCTCAATAAATTTCTCAGCCAAATTGCATGACAAACACACCAGGAAGCAGCAACGTACTCGGCTTCGCATGTAGATAAAGTCACAATAGGTTCCTTCTTTGACACCCACGTGAATGCCGTGTTTCCCATAAAAAATACATAGCCAGCCGTGCTCTTCCTGTCATCAATATCTCCGCACCAATCACTATCTGAATATCCTATCAGTTTGTACTTATCCGACTTCGAGTAATGAAGTCCTTGCGAGATTGTTCCTTGAACATATCTTAAAATTCTCTTTGCCGCCTTCCAATGAGTATAGTTTGGCTCTTCCATAAATCGGCTTATTATTCCAACACTCAGACACAGATCCGGTCTCGTACACGTCAAGTACCTCAGACTTCCAACTAGACTCCGATAAACACTCGGATCTACCTTTTCACCTCCATCATATCTTGAAAGTTTAACACCGGGTTCCATAGGGGTTGAAACCGGGTTGAAATTACTCATTTTAAACTTCTCTAAAATTCCTTTTGCATAGGCTTCCTGAGAAACGAAAATCCCAGATTTGTCTTGTCTGACCTCCAAACCAAGAAAATATTTCATCAGACCGAGATCCGTCATCTCGAACTCCTTCGTCATTTTATTCTTGAAATCTTGAATCATCCCTTCATAATTACCCAAGAAAATCAGATCATCAACATATAGAGCAACAAGTAGAATCTTACTTCCCTTTTTCTTCACATAGAGTGCATGTTCATACGGACATTGTTCAAGTCCATCTTTCTTGAAGTAATTGTCAATTCTTGTGTTCCAGGCTCTTGGGGCCTGCTTCAACCCATACAAAGCTTTCTTCAGTCTCAACACTTTTCTTTCTTGTCCTGTTTTCATGAATCCCGGAGGTTGTTCCAGATACACCTCCTCTTCGAGTACTCCATTTAAGAATGCCGACTTCACATCCATATGATAGATCGGCCATCCGAACTGGGCTGCTTGAGAAATTAACAGCCTGATAGTCTCCATTCTTGCTACGGGTGCGAACACCTCGTCATAGTCAATGCCGGCCTTCTGCCTATACCCTTTCGCCACCAGCCGGGCTTTATACCTTTCGATCTCCCCCTTAGCATTCAATTTCTTTTTATACACCCATTTCACACCAATGGGCCGACTTCCTTTGGGTAGCTCGGCTAACTCCCACGTCTTGTTCTTTTCTATTGCTTTAATTTCCTCCTCCATGGCTGATTGCCATTTCACATCTCGAATTGCTTCTTCAAAATTCACTTCCTCAGAGTCTGCTAACAAACATACCAGGTGTGCTTCACTAGTGGAATCATACAGATCTTGAAGACTCCTCATCCTTGGTTGTCTCAACTCTTCTTCACCATCAGAAACTTCAGGATCTGCAGGGATATGGGTTGAAGGTTGTTTGACCTCAATTGTTCTATTTTCGGGTTCCACATTGTCCCCTGATGGACTGTTCCAGTCCCAAGCATCTTCTTCATTCACTTTCACATCTCGGCTAACCAGCACCTTTTTACTAACGGGATCCAACAACTTGTATCCCTTCGTCTTCTCATCATAACCAATAAACACAAACTTCTTACTCTTATCTTCTAGTTTTGTCCTCAACTGATCCGGTATGTGTGCATAAGCAACACTCCCAAAGACTCTAAAGTGACCCACTGAGGGCTTCAATCCGCTCCACGCTTCTTGCGGAGTCTTGTCATTCAAATTTGAATGTGCACATCTGTTCTGCACATACACTGCACATTGTACAGCTTCTCCCCAGAACTCTTTTGGCATGTTTTTCGTCTTTAACATAGATCGGACCATATCCAGGATAGTCCGGTTCTTTCTTTCAGCTATTCCATTCTGCTGGGGCGAGTACGGTGCGGTCAGGAACCGCCTTATCCCATGTTCTTCACAGTACTTCTTGAAAGCTGTTGACACGTACTCCCCACCTCGGTCTGAACGGACCGACTTGATGTACCTCCCAGTACCATTTTCTATCATCACTTTAAAGCTCCTAAATGCCTCTAGCACCTCGGATTTTTCTTTCAAAAAATACACCCAAGTCTTTCGACTAAAATCATCAATAAATGTGACAAAATACTTCTTACCACTGAATGACCCTGGAGTAATTGGTCCACACAGGTCGGTATGAATTAATTCCAGAGGCTGCCTAGCTTGATATCTCGCCATCCTTTGGAATGGGCTCCTCGCATGTTTTCCCAATACGCAGTCCTCACAAAATTTTCTTTCAGAGTTAATCTTTGGTAGTCCCACCACCATGTTCTTCTTCATCATCTCGGTCAGACCACCATAATGAAGGTGTCCAAACCGTCGATGCCACAGCGACATTTTATCCTCCACCTCGGCTTGCAGACAACCGACCTCCATACTCCTCAGACTCAACTTGTACATTCTATTTTTCTCCATCTGAACTCGGGCTATCAGACGCCCTTGTTTGTCTTTCAACAACAGAACTCGGTCTGTCATTAGAACCGAGTAGCCTTTCTCCATCAATTGTCCAATGCTCAGAATATTGCTTTTGAGCTCAGGCACGTAATACACGTCCCGAATTGTACCAATTCGTCCATCTCTTTGCAAGAAACAGATCGTACCTCGGCCTTTCACATCAATTTTGGACGCGTCTCCAAAAGAGACATGTCCAGCTTCCACCGTTCTCAATTCTTTGAACAAATGTTTGTAACCACACATGTGATTACTGGCACCAGTATCTAGGTACCACTCCGACTCAACCTTCGAGCTAGTTTCACCATGTGCTAACATCAGAACTCCATCTTTTATTTCTCCTTTTGCAGTGAGGTTTGAAGCCTCGTCAACTCTTCTTTCATCACGGCAATCCTTAGCGAAATGCCCAACTCGGCCACAGTTATAACACTTGTCCGAGTTGCAATCTCTTGAATAATGTCCATACTTCCCACATTTGTAACATTCCACGTTTGATTGGTTTGTCCATCGGCCTCTTCCGCCTCGACCACGTCCTCTACCTCTCCAATTTTGCTGACTCGTCTCAGCTCTTTCTTCATGTTTCACCTCCTGACCTCGGCCACGACCTCCTCGGCCATTTCCACGTTCACCTCGTCCACGACCTCTACCTCGGACATTCTGAGAGTAGAGTGCCTTTTCATCCTTGATATTTGCTTTTGACTGAAGTGCTTGCTCCAGTGTCTCTTCTTTCTTCTTTTTCTTGCGCTGTTCATGCGCCTCAAGAGATCCTGCTAGCTCTTCAACAGAGAGCGTAGCTAAGTCCTTAGACTCCTCAATTGCACATACCACGTTCTCGAAGTCGTCTGTCAACGACCTCAGAATTTTTTCAACGACTCTGGAATCAGTCAACACCTCTCCATTTCGTTTTAACTGGTTCACCACGGTTTGAACCCGGGTGATGAAGTCCGACACTCCTTCGGTTTCCTTCATCTTCATCCCCTCCAACTCTCCTCTTAGAGTTTGAAGTCGGACCTGCTTCACACGGTCCGCGCCTTTGTAAGCCGTCTCCAGTATGTCCCAAGCTTCCTTTGCCGTCGTCGTACCTCCAATCTTTTCAAGACCACCGCTTCCTTCAACGGCTTGAAACATCATAAATAGTGCCGCTGCATCCTTTGATCTCAACACACTCAATTGCTTGAGTTGATTTGCTGAATATCCTTCCGTTGTATCAGGTTCTACGAACCCATTTTGCACTAACCCCCAACTGTCATAAGCTCGTAGAAGGGCCTTCATTTGGATGCTCCAGTTTTCATAGTTCACCTTTGTCAGGCGGGGCACTGGCAGACTATTACTCATATTTTCCATTGGCTCAAGCTCTGATACCAATTTGTAAATACCAATTTGTAAATCACAGGTCCTCTAATGATGTTTCTCACAAACACTCAAACACACAAACAAGTCTCTGAATATACCTCTTTCTATTAATGTATCTACCAAGCCACTTTACACTGATTTACATGGTGCTATTTAAAAGCATTAGCAAATGATTAAGGAAACTAATGACCAACTTAGGAAATCTAAACATAATAATGACTACTTCATAGAAACTCTAAACTCATCATTGTCCACTAACAAATTCCTAAGGACACATCCCTTCACCACAAAACTCTTCATTCTCTATTTTCTTTAATTAAATAAAGTTTAAACCAATAATACATTCTTAATTGGATGATAGCAAACTTTTTTAAAACTAAATTAAAATAAGAATAAAAATTCTGCTTTTGATTTTTCTTTTTTTCAAATTTCGGGAAGGAATGAACATTTTTCTAAACTCAAATCTTGTAATATGTAAAATGAACAGTATATCTAAATAAGAAAATTGAATTGTACGAGAGCATAAGGTCAGAGTGCTAAAGTTTACGTATTTTAGCAAGCACTTGCAAGGCGGTTAGCCCCTCTTCGTTTCCTGTGGTTGAGAGTTTTGGATATCTATCCAACAAAATCAATGCCACACCTGATAAGACCAACAAATAATTGAAAACAATGAATAAGTCATAACAATGGTTTAAATTTCAACATAAACCAAACAAGAAAGAAAACTGAAATTAACTTATAAACACGTTACCACCTTTGTTAAGTTTGTACTAGCTATCGGAGATAACTTTATCTCCGGCTACTAAATCATAACCGTACAAAGATGGATCAATGGTGATAAAGAAAGAGAGAGAAAAAGGGAATCATAACCATTCAAAGGTTAATCAATAAATATAAGAAATAAATAATCAAAACGACATAGTTTTTATCTCAAAAAAAATGACATAGTTTTGGAGTGGCCGGAGATAAAGTTATCTCCGGCAGTTTGAGAAATATTTTTGCCATATATATATGTGTGGGCAGAATCCTTTTATACCGGTCTAAGACTAATAAGCCTTACATCGCATCTCGGCCGTTGATGGACAGAAATCATCGGTTGTCATTTATAGTGTAATTAATAATTAATATTAATTAATTCTTATAACTTCTTAAATTACAACCGTTGAATACACGGAAATCAACGGTTGAGATGTTGTGTAAGACTTATTAGTCTTACACCGGTGAAAAATGATCCTGATTCACACACATATATATATATATATATATATATATATATATATATATATATATATATGGGAAAAACGTTTCTCAATTTAATTAATATTAATAAGTTTATCACTCCACAAGACTAGCCCCAAAACTACGTCGTTTTGATTAATGAAGGGTGTTTTTGTAATTTTATTTATTTTTATATCATATACATTTGACTGAAACATCCTTCATTAATCAAAACGGCGTAGTTCTCTGGGGCTTTTGCTCTCTTTAGATAAACTTATCTCAAGCTGCTATATATATATATATATATATATATATAGGGAAGGATCCGTTTACAAACTTTTTTGACAAGATTTTATAAATTACACTATCTTCTCCCGTCCCGGGAGAAGATAGTGTAGTTTGTAAGAGTTTGTAAATAAAAAAGTTTGTAATATATATATATATATATATATATATATATATATATATATATATATATATATATATAGGGGCAGAATATTCTTACACTAGAAGTCTTATACTCAATCTTGACCATTGATCCACTTGTATCCAATGGCTCACATTACTAAAAATTTTGAGCCGTTAGATATAAATGGAATCAACGGATAAGATTGAGAGTGTAACTTACGCCGGTGTAAAATGATCCTGACCTATATATATATATATATACATATATATACATATGGTTAACATTTCTCCAATCACTTGAAATAAGATTATCTAAAGGTAGCCCTTTTAACTATGTACTACAGATAGTACATAGTTATAACGTTAAAGTTGTTTTTTTCTCTCTCCTCAGTCACATTTCAGAACCTGTCTATTGACGTAAAGAAAGAAAAAAATAATTTTAACATTATAATTATAGTACCCGTAATACATAGTTAAAAATAATAGCTTTAATAAGCTTATGTAAAGCAGTTGGAGAAATATTTTTCCGTATATATAAATATATATATATATATATATATAGTTAAAATAATTTCTCCAATTGCTTTACGTACCAACGTGTGTAGGTTAGTTCCCCACCTTTAATGTTTTCATCCTCAATCTTGACCATATATATATGATCCACTTGTATCCAATGGCTCACATATATATATATATATATATATATATGAGCCCTTAGATATAAATGGGATAAAGGGACAAGATTAAGAAAAAAAAAACTTACACAAATGGTGTAAAATGATCCTGACCCAATATATATATATATATATATATATATATATATATATATATATATGGTTAATGCTTTACGTTTACAGCAACGACAGGTGTATGGTTATGATTCACACACATTTAATGCTTTCATCCTTTGTGTGGTGTATTTTCAATTTTTTAATGCTTTATATTGAGTACATATATGACAAATATTTGATTGTTGTACGTACAGCAGCTACAGAAATGTAAAGCCCATATATATATATATATATATATGGGATTTGCATTCATCATAGAATTCATTTTGTGTGCAACAAAAAGTTTTTTACATACACAACATTTGTGTGTGTAGCCCGCAAGTTTTTTGAAGCAAAAAAAATATATATATATATATATAGGTTTTAAATCTCTATACCATAACACAATCCCTTTACCTACATCATAACTTTTATAAAATTATATATATATATATATATATATATATATATATATATATATCTATATATCTATATATAGGGTTTATCATCTATAATTTAACATGACCAGAAAAAATTTTCTACACTCACAACATTTTGTGGGGCCCACAGCAAAAAAAAAACTCTGGCACCAAAACGAATCTCTATAACATAACACAAACACTTTTCCTACAACATAAGTCTTATAAAACCCATATATATATATATATATATATATATATATATATATGCAACTTACTGTAAATGTTGTTGGTAATGGTCAAGAAAAAGAGCATGACTGTGTCTTGGAAGGGTAGATTAGAGCGCATGTCTTGTGGAGGCTTTTCAAACAAAAGTTTCACCATATGAGAGTGTCCGGCACAAGATGCCAATTGAATTGGTAACATGTCTTTATTGCCTCTAATCCATACCAACGTTGGGTTCTTGTTAAATAGAATTGTAGCAATTTTCACGTTTCCTGAAATAGCAGCCATACAAAAGGCTGTATTTCCATCTGCGTTGCGAATTTCCAAATCAAGCAAGGTCATACGTTTCAGCAACTTTGATACAAAAGTGAATTGTTCCATGCTCACTGCAACGTGAAGGGCTGTGTCTCCACCAGCACTCAAAGGAGTACATACCCAGTTTGGATGAGTTTTATCATACTTTGAAGACTCAACCCAATCCCCTGAGGTCGCTGCCATACGCATATGCCTTTTCCATGTTCCTGGTATAATATGTGCTAACGTTAGATAAGGTATTTTGAAATTTAACAATGTTGTTTAGCCAACATTTCTATTATAGCACTTTTTTTTTATAATTAATCAAGAGGTTTTTGCAAACACCAATTTTACACGTATTAATGATGTGAAAGCTTTTAGCAAACACCAATTTTACACGTATTAATGATGTAAAAGTTTTTAGCATCACTTTTTTTTTTGGATAACTAGTACTGTCTATCCACTGATTAACAGATTATTAAACAATTACTATAATATATTAATCAACAGTAAATTATTTCTGCAGTTAATGCAGATAAATTATATGCATTTACTCCCAAAACGACGTCGTTTTGAGATTGAAAAATTAAAAAATTAAAATTATAAAGACTATAATAACTTAAAATAAATTAAAATTACAAAAAATACCATAATTTTCGCTCTAATATGACATCGTATTGGATTGACTGCAAATAACTTATATGCGGTAGCAACCGTAGAAAAAGCGACCCATTAATCAATTAATAATTATTCTCAAATCAAATAACATACGTTATACTAATTAAAAACTTATATGAGAATATGTCATTATCTTATGTTAAATTAGTGTCCAAAAAGCGGTGTCATATCATAGGTAATAATCCACTCATATGTAGTTTAAAAAAAAGTGAAAAATTATTTCCTTTCGACACACGACTAGAAAAGAATCAAGGACTTTCTCTACTGAAAAATGTCCAATTAAAATTACACACACATATAATATATATATAATATCATACGATTCAACGGTTAAATTTATTAAAAAATTATTTTATTAAAATTTATTAAATGGTATATACAAATCTTTTAAACTTACTCTTAAAATAATTAAATCCCAAAAAAATTTCAATTGTAAAGATAATATAAGAATGGAAATAAAAATTTTCAGAAAATAAAAATAAAAAACCTTACCATCCGGTTCCGAAGAAAAGCGTTCTCCTGCTGATTCTGCAAGCTCTACTTCTTCGTCAAGAGTACCTAGTTTATTGAAAAATGTAGACATGACTTGTGGCGCAAATATTAATAGTAATCTAATTCATTCAGCTATTAGATGTAAAAAAAATAAATATAATATATCATGAGATTTTTACATATATAAGTCAACGCATAATTAACCATGTTCCAGTATATTTTATAAAAATTTCATAAATAACATAAGCAATATTATCCATAGTGTCTGAAATATTTTGTAATTTAAAAGTTATTTTAAACCTAAAGCCAAAAATAATATCTTACAAAACAAATGGCTTTAGAACCTCCATTTCATATTTAATAGCAGCGATCCGTCAAAGATTTTTGATGAAAAAAAATTCCGTCGAAGACATTTAAAAAAAATAAATAAGAAACCCAATTAATTCGGTTTGAACATTATTTGATTCATATAACGTGTGTCTTTCTCAAAATCATTTTCTCTATTTTCAAAACTCAAACACCAAAAATATAGAGATAAGTGAAACAATCACCTTATTACTTGAATTAATGATTATTCATTATTTAAGAATTTTTTTTAAAAATAAATATTTGGCCCAATTTCGATTTCTCTTTAAAAGCAAAAGAGAAGCTAATATTCGCAGGGCAAACAAGCACTTATGTAAGCTTTTATGACCAAAACGGCCATGCATCTTATAAGAAAGAATCAAACATTACGAATTTACGAGTACAATACAGCACTCACAATGTGCATGCCTAACAATTTGATTCAAATCTTCCATAAATGCAATTACGGAATATGATAGAAAAGTGAATTTAGTAGGAAAACTTAAAAAAAAAAAATTGACTGGTTAACTAAAATTTTATCCAAAAAATTGGATTAAATTCGGCGAGTCTTTGTTTGATAGAATATAAAATCATGATGGAAAAATGGATTGAAAAGACGAAAATAACCCTTATAATTAAATTGGAGGGTATATCTGTGCAGTTTTTATCCACTTTTGTATTCACGTTTTTTGTCACTTTTTTACAAATATGTAGTTAGGGTAATATAGTCACGTTCACTACTAGAAAATTCTCAATTTTTTATGGAATTTTTCGACGAAAAGTATTCCGTCAAAATTAAAGACGGAAATTTTGACGTAAAACATATTTTGTCGAAGTTTTTAACGGGAATAATATTCCGTCAAAAAATTTCGACGAAACTAATATTTCATCCTTTAATAAAAATATACGTTAAAAGAAATTATATTTATGAACTTTTAGACAGAAATCATATTTCGTGGAAATTTTTTGATGAAAAATCAATTCCGTCGAAAATCTTATAAAAATTAAATTAAAAAAGAAATTATATTTTTGAACTTTTCGACGGAATTCATTTACCGTCGAAATCCTTATAAAAAAATAAATCAAAAAAAGAATTATTTTTATGAGTTTTCCAATGGAATTCATTTTCAGTCGAAAATTTTCGACGAAAAAAAATTCCTTCGAAAATTTTATAAAAAATAAATCATAAAAGATTATATTTATGAAGTTTTCGATGGAATTCGTTTTCCGTCGAAAATTTTTATAAAGAAATTATATGGGAAAAGTGTGTATCAGTTTAAAGGATGTAAAGTTGTGTCATTTTAAGTGAGAGAAAGAGATAGATAAAGGAGGAGAGAGTGGACAAAACAATATAAAGGTGTGAATTCTACCTCTTTGTGGGGTGAAATGATATAAGTTGTGTCATTTAAAATGACAAACACTTCTCCCACATTATATTTATGAATTTTTTTACGGAAAACAAATTCCATCGAAAACCTTATAAAAATAAGGGAAAAGTGTTTGTCCTTTTAAATGACACAACTTATGTTATCTCACTTTTACAAAGAGGTGAGACTCACATCTTTATATATTTTTTGTTCACTCTCTCTCCTCCTTTATCTATATCTTTCTCTCACTTAAAATGACACAAATTTACATCTTTTAAAATGATACAAACTTTTCCCTAAAAATAAATCATAAAAGAAAGGGGAAAATGTGTGTCATTTTAGATGACACACCTTACATCCTTTCACTCTCATAAAGAGATGAGACTCACATCTTTAAAACTTCCCCCCTCTCTATCCCATGATTTATCTCTTTCTCTCACTTAAGATGACACAATTTTATGTCCTTTAAAATGATACACACATTTTCCTAAAAGAAATTATATTTATGAAGTTTTCGACCGAAAAATAATTCCGTCAAAAATTCTTATAAAAAAATACATCAAAATAGAAATTATATTTATGAATTTTTCGATGGAATTTATTTTCCGTCGAAAACCTTATAAAAAATAAATCCTAAATAAAATCATATTTATGAAGTTTTCGAAGAAATTCATTTTTCGTCAAAAATTTTGGAAGGAAAAATAATTTATTCGAAATCCTTATAAAAAATAAAATAAAAAAGAAATTAAATTCTAAATCATAATTTGAATTTGAAGAAAATATATAAATAAATTCGTAATCATAATTTTTACAGTAAAAATAAAATTTAATTCAAAATTTAATAATATATTCTATAAATTACCAATTACTTAATATTACAAATTTATAGTTAGCACGTAATAATTGATAACTGTAAATATGATCCCAAAATTAGTTAATATTCTTAACAAAAGTTTTGTATGATATATTTTTGCAAATACCATCCCTTTTTGCATGCGATTCTGAAAGGATAAGGAAAAGAGTTTGTTGCTTACCCAAAAGGAAAAAAAAAAAAAAAGTAAAAGAGTTTGTTGGGTAAATTTTTATATTTTTTCTTTCAAACAAAAACAACATAAAATGCCAAATAGGAATTTAAACAAAAAAACCCCAATCCAAACACTCGCTAAAAGTAACTGCAAAACCGGGCTTTCAGCTCTCAACTTGTACTAAAAAAAAAAAAATAACTGCGAAACCAATTGCAAGCAGTGAAAGCGAACCGAGAGAAGTTGGGACACGATGAGAAACCAATTACCATTTATATTCTAAGAAAAGAAATAAAGACATCAATTGCGGTTTGCATGTTTTTTCTCAATCTCCGATTTGTACTATGACCAGTGACTACTCTCATTCAGGATGATAGCTACATAGATAGGTGTATCACATCCTCCAGGTCTTAGTGGCCTCACTCCTACTTTGTATCAAGAAACGAAGAAACTTAAAAAATGCATCACGAATATATATATATATATATATATCAGACAAGAGTACAGAATTTTAATGCATGTATGTTAAACTCACTTTCAAGCTTGGGCATGTCACCTGTAAAGTCGGACATGACTCTTGTGGGAGGTTACCGATCTCGTGCTATCTTCTCTTTATGGGAAAATCTCATATTTTTCTTGGTGATTATGATGATCACCAACTTAATTTTTCATTCTACCTGCTGAGATTAAAACACGCAAATATACTAAATACAAGTGGTGGATGAACTTTACATGGACCCCATGCGATTAGAATATTATCAAGCCTGAAGTTTCTTTATACTTTTTATATAGATCTTAACTACTTTTTTTGAGATGAGTCACTCTTTCCAAAAGTTTCAATTCTTTGAGCTAATTTACGAAACTAATCCCAAGACGGGACTTAATTACATTTAAAACTCTTCCCCCTTTTTCCCTCCTCAAAGATGTATTTGATGGAAATCAAGTCCAGACAAATTTTCTTCCCACCTACTTAGTCTGTATTATCAAATAAGTTAAATCTTAAGAAAGCAATTGTAAGATTACCCCCAATAATTAAGACATCAACAGAGATCCTTAATTCTTATTCAGAAGATTAACTTTTGATTGAGCGATAATTGAGTAGAGCATATTCTAAACTCCTGTTCACAACCAAGTATATGGCACAGTCGAATTTTGCTCTTTTTGCTTTTCCAGCATCCTATTATCTACTTTTTCCTTTTTTACTTTGGTTCGAATTTTGCTCTAATTATATCTTTTCCAGCAAGTTGTCATGGGTTTAGTTTTTTTATTTTTCATGTTTCACGAGATAAATTTATCTCTATATACACAATTGTGTTGAGTCCATTTTTTCTCTTTTCTCATCTCTTCTTATGTGAGCCCCAGACACTTCTAAATGTACACAGCAGATAAACTTATGACATACAACGTGAGAAACAATAATCAATTGTTATATACTTTCTATTTTCTAGTTTTGGTAATAAAAATAAAAATGTAAATAACTAATTCAACCTAGAAGTTTAAGCTATCGGTGAGATTACATTAATGGTTTTATGTAATTCAACAAGTCTCCTCACATGAGAGCTCACTTGGCTTGAAAGGTGGACAATGCACAGGCCCACCAACCTGTGCGAACAAAGAAATTCCACTTGAAAGAAAGTGGGGGCGACGAGGATCGAACCCGGGACACGAGGCTCTGATACCATCAGAAGAACCAATTCAACCCAAAAGCTTAAGCTGTTAGTGAGGTTACATTCATGGTTGTATATAATTCAACAAAATATATCACAAGAGAAAAAATATTAAGTGACAGTCATATGCAATGGAGTATATTATACGGGTAAAATGTGTATCATTTTAATGGATGTAAAGTTGTGTCATTTTAAGAGAGAGAAAGAGATAGATAAAGGAGGAGAGAGAATTGACAAAAAAAAAATAAAGGTGTGGATCCCACCTTTATGTAAGAGTGAGAGTGAAAGGATATAAATTGTGTAATTTAAAAGGATAAACATTTTTCTCATATTATATATGGAGATATGGAGTTTTGTGCCCTCATGTAAGAAGGAACATGTCCGGAATTACCCTAAAGAAAATACAAACAGAACACAGCTTCCAACTCCAAGCATGCTTGTATGGGATGGATCCCTGTTAAGCAGAGAAGGCACAGTTGCAACTATGTAGCGTGAAGCTCAATTCAGTCGCGTCCTTGCCCAACCCCATGATGAGGTGAAATCTCTGCTTCCCAAAGTTTGCCTATTCATGTGAGTGATGGCCCCATAGATAGTACACAGCTCCCTTTGACCAAAACAATATCGCCTTGATCCATTAATTAATTCCAGTTCTTCATCTGCTTGCTGGTTGAATCTCTAGATTGCTGCTCTGTACACAATCACAGATTCAAGAGTTAAACTGATGAAGGAAATGAAACTAATGACATCGTACTTGTCTGAGTTATTATGAGAAGATCGTGGATGAAAGTTTCAAGCACGCTCATAAGACTAAGAGTCTCTCTGTGCGTCCTCAGCATGGAAAGTGTAATTTCACAAACCCGCAACAAGCTACCTTTATATCCATTAATGATGCCTAAACCATCAATCATGTTCTGCACGTTTTATTGCAGAATCGACAAGAATCAATTAGTGTGCTTTAAGAATAAGTAACAGCAGCCCCTTCACTGATTTTTCAACAACCACTTTCACACTTTCTCAACAATAACTCCACAAAGTTCAAACAAATCGTACCAGCTCAGATTTAATCCACATCATTGTTAACTGAATCATATGGTGTGACTTTAGTCTTTTGTGATCCTGAATTTACTTTTGGATTATTGATATACTCTTTATTATCTTTGCCCAAATGCTAGAATTTGGAATAGTCACAAAGTATTCACTGATAACTTTTACCTATTTTCAGTGCAAGAAAGAAAAACAACGGTAGGAGATATTTATAATTTAATTTTTCTGCATTTGTTTGTTTCCATTGTGTACGAGCATGATTAGATCATAAAACTATATTAGAACTTAAATTTGGTATCAAATCCTTTTTGCTTCTAACTTTGGTTTGTGTATTTGGTTGTAACTCAATTAATTTGATTTTCAAATTAGAAAAAATGTGGAATAATTTTTTTTTTTAACATTTCAGAATAAAAATCCCGAATTTTTAAGTAAACGTGACCAAAAATCATTGGATTTTTATATTAGGTTGAAACGAGGTTGGGATGAAACTGTTTGGTTTTCACGTATTTTGGTGTTTTCGTGATTATATTTTGGTTTGCACCCTGGCTTTTATCAATTCACATAACTGTTCCGTGAATTGTACTGTTGTCACATTTTTCATTTATTTTGACCTCTAGGTGCGTGAACGTGAATCACGGCTTTAGTTTATTTTCATGATTCACCACTGTTAGCGATGTAAGCGTGAATTCACTTTTGAATTTTTGTGAGCTTACTGTTTCATGATTTGAAATTTTGAAATAAGATAGATGTTGTGAATCTTGTGACTTTATTTTAAAATTTCAACATTGTATTTTTGTGAAATCAAATGCTGAGTGCACATTTGATTCTCGTGAAACGTGCACATATTTTTTTTTTTTTGGAGATAAAAAACGTGAAACGTGCACATCTGATTCTCGTGAAACGTGCACATTTTGATTTTGATTTTGGATTTTAGTGAAAGAGTGGTTTTGGTCCAATTTCACTTATGTTTCACATTTTTTATTTTTTAGTGAAATAATTTGGTGAGTGATTTGTATTTTTGAACTTTATATATCTCAACACGTTTCCTGACATGAGAGTCCATTCGGCTTGAAAGGTAATTTACCTATGCTAAGAAAGTCCACAGGAGAAAGTGGGGGACGGCGAGGCTCTAATACTATGTAAAGAACCTTGGGATACACCACCTAAAAATTAGCTCAAAGGGTGGGTGGGAGTGCACAAGATCTTATAAACTCCATATTAGTTACACATACAACCAATGTGAGACTATATATCTCAATAAATTTTCAGTGATGTTTTGATTTTTGTGAAATCACTAAGTGACGTTTATTGTTTTCAGTATTCCGATTTGGTTTGACGGTTAGCTACGTATTTTGATGTTACACCTAAATGGTTATAATTCTTTTTGTCAATTGAATTAATGATAAATTAATGATACATATTGATCATATGAATTATTATTATTCTGTAATTATATGTATTAATTCATGTTATTCTATACATGTAATATTGAGATAATTAATATGAATGGTTAATTATTTAATATTATTGCTTATAGTTAATTGCAATAATAGATATCATGCCATGAGTTTATATTATAATTTTGTATGATTAATTAAGATGAAATATTAAACTATAATTTTTGATAATATTTCTAAAAAATTCATTTTTCCAGCATATTTTTCGTAATTATAATTTTTAGAAGTAAAATTTTTTCCTCTACCAAACACTCCCTAAAGGAAAACAAACAAATCTTTTCACCAAAAAAAAATTCTAAGATGAATAGCAAGAAGAGTACTAAATTATTAGAAATAATACATACTGATATTTATTGTCCACACAAGTACATTTGAAGATAGATTAATGCAACTGTGCATTAAAAGATAACTCGAGGCTTTTCATATTTATCTTCATTAGAAGATAGATTAATGTAAATGTGTATTAGCAACAATTGCTTATCTATTCACCAAAGGAAAAAGAATCCAATAATTGCTCAACGGGAAATTAAGATAATTTTAACTTGAATCATTGCAACGTTGTGGACCCACCATCTTATTCATTGAGTAACATACGCTTATAATTCAAGACATATGAGGCATCTATCATAGGCAAATCAATTGATGAAAAGATAAATGCCAAACTGCAAAACAAGGCAAACAACATATATATGCTTCAACGTTTCAAAAGAATTAATTTACATGATTTGTACTTTTGAGCTTTCACTATACTTGATTGATTTTCACAGTGATGTTATGATTTTTTGTGAAATCTGGAGAAATATTTTTTTATCTGAAAATCATAATTTTCGGAAATATAGTGAAAAAAATGAGATTTTCAGAAATGTTATTAAGAAGTTATTTAGTAGACCAAAATATTTTCGAAAATATTGAGTTAATTTGTCCGATTCTATGTCTGGTTGATTTTCAAATATTGTTGAGAATTATGTGAGGTAATTTTACAAAACTAACTTTACACATCATTTTCATTCAAAAAATTTTGAATTTAAAATTAGGGAAAACTTCAACAACAAAAAAACCCTATAAATTTTTTACTCCATTACATAAAAAAAATTTATCACTTATCCCTCACAAATTTTTTGACTCCATTACTTAAAGATTTTTTTATCACTTAACTCCCTTAAGTTAGGGTGATAAGTGATAAAAAAAATTTAAGTCCGGAGAAAATGATTCAAAAGTTTGGAGAAAGGGGTAAACAATTATGAAAAAATTAGAGGAATTTTTTTTTGAAGTTTTCCTTAAAATTGACATTCAAATTTCTTCAACAAAAAAAAAAATTAACGTTCAAATTCAATTGCAATCTGATCTCCCCCTTCTTCAACACCACACCACAACACTCTACAACACACTCATCAATCTGCATTCTCCGCAGCATCTCGCTGAGAAAAATCACACAAACAAAACCATCCATGTTTCACTAACATTTAAACAACTGAACACAAAACAACGATGTTGCTTCAACTTCTTCCTGTAATTTCTCGTTGTCTCTTATTTCTACTTCTTCTTCATTCACTTTCTCTCAAAACTCTGACGGACTCTCTCTCCTGGGCTTAAAAACCACCATTGACGTGGACACCACAGGGTTCCTTAAGGCTTTGGGAGTGGTTATAGAAGAGTAAGGAATTCCGGATTTTTACTAAACTCTCCTTATTCTTAAGATTAAAGTTCCCCCAACTCGGGTATTGAGGGGTAAATATTAAAAATTACTTATCTACCTTTAGTATTAAAATGTTAAAACCACAAAAATTTGAATCATTTTTAAATATGATATTATTAGAAAAGTCTAAAATAACCGATAAAATTTATCATCAAAAAATGTTTCGTCAAAAAAATAGTGATGAAATTTTGGATGAAAATCATATACGTCAAAAAATTTCCATCAAAACTAAAGATGAAATTAGAGACGAAACAAAATTTTGCCATAATCACTAACATAAAATTTGTACGAAAAAAAAATCAGTCAAAATTATTGATAAAATCCAAATTTCGTCGAAACTTTTAAGGATAATATTTATGTCCAAAATTTTGACGAAACAAATTTCCATTGAAAATTTTTGACGTAAAAGAATTACTTCAAGATTTTTTACGGAAAACATTTCTATAAAATAAATTTGCAAATATTTTTCGTCAAAAAAATTTAATCAAAATTTGCGACTAAAAATAGTTCTGTAAAAAAAATTGACGAGTTTTTTTTTTCAAATTATTTACGAAATCTAAACTTCGACAAAACATTTTCCACAAAATATTTCACAAAAAAGCATATTCATCGAAAATTTCGATGGAAAATTTTTGTAAAAAATTTTGATAGAAATTTTTGTGTCAAAATTCTTACGGAATCTAAATTCCGTCAAAATATTTGACAAAAAAGCATATTAGTCAAAAAAATTGATGAAGAATATTTCCCTTAAAATTTTTAACTAAACACATTTCCATTGAAAATTATCGTAAAAAGTTTTGAAGAAAAACACTTCTATAAAAAATCTCGATGGAAAAGAATTTGTCAAAAATCTTTACATAATCTAAACTTCGTCAAAAGTTTTGAACAAAAAAATATTTTCATCATTTTGATGTGAAAAAATTTTCATCGAAACACATTTTCATTGAAAATTATCGACAGAAAAAATTTCTGACAAAAAATATTTCTATCAAAACTTTCAACGGAACACATTTCAGTCAAAAAATTACGACGAAAATATTTTCATAAAAAATTAGAAGAAAAACATTTTTGCAAAAAAAATATTCCGTCAAAAATATTTATGAAATCTAACTCCTGTTGAAAGTTTTAAAGAAACATTTTCCTCAAATTTTTTGACAAAAAAGATTTTTGTCAAAATTTTCGTTGGGAAACATTTTCATCAAAGAATTTTGACGAAAAATATTTGGTCAAATTTTTTGACAGAGTTCTTTTTTCCGTCAACTTTTGATGGAATTTTTGTTGTCAAAAATATTTAACAAATCATTTTCGTCAACTTTTGACGGAAACTAAATTCCATCGTAAATCTTGATAGAAATTTTATTTTTGTAAAAAAATTCATCGGATAAAACTTTCTTCGCCTTTCGATGAAAAGTATTCCTACGGGAAAAAAAAATTTGACGAAATCTTTATCGTATGCAAAGTAGAATTTTCGTCAAAAATATGATTTTTTTAGTAATATGAAAATTACATAAATAATATTGTTTAAAAATTTTAAATTTAATTTTATTTGTAAAATTTAGTTATATTAATTTTTAAAAAGGGTAAAATTGTAAAAGTATCTCATGACCCTACAATTTCTCCCTTACCTTTTTTTTTAACTCACAAACAAGGGAAGAGAATACCCTTCAATTACCTTCCTTTCCTTCCCCTCGGATTCCTTTCTTTTCCCTCCCTTCCAAACTTCCAAGTTTAAAAATTTTAAATTTTAAACTTCTAGGAAGCTTTGTTTAAAAAAATAATTTTGACAAATGAATTTTGAATTTTAAATTTCTAGGAAGCTTTCCTTCCCTAATATTAAATTTTAAATTTAATATTATTGCTTATAGTTAATTGCAATAATATAATAGAGAAGATTTTGGGATCCATATAATTTAATTAATTAAAACTTAACCACAACAACTTTAATTATTTGAATTATATATATAAGAGACTCTACATCACATAAGGTAAATGATATTAATTATAATTAGTCATATATAATATAATAGATATCATGCCATAAATTTATATTATAATTTTGTATAATTAATTAGGATGAAATATCAAATTATAATTTTTGATAACATTCATGGGAAATTCACTTTCCCAGCATATTCTTCGGAATTATAATTCCTAGGAACAAAAAGTTATCCTCTACCAAATGATTCATAAGGAAAAGAAATAATAAGTCCAAAATAAATAAGGGTTTTATAATTCTCATTCAACATGAGAATTCAAATTTTCCTACACATCCTTCGATTTACGTGATGACATGGATCCTACATATAATTTTTTTCTAACACATGGGTCCCACATACTTTTTATCTCTACAACATAAGATTTCAACTCTCATTTAACATCATAATTATAAAACCCAATAAATAAATAGCAAGAAGAATACTGAATTATTATAAATAATACATTATCCAGAACCTTAGAAGATAGATTAATGTAAATGAGCATTAGAAGATAGAGGCTTTTCATATTTATCTTCATTAGAAGATAGATTAATGTAAATGTGTATAAAAAATAATTGCTCAACTATTCACCAAAGGAAAAAGAATCCAATAATTGCTCAACAGGAAATTAATTAAGATAATTTTAACTTGAATCATTGCAATGTTGTGGACCCACCATCTTATTTATTGACTAGCATAAGCTTATAATTCAAGACATATAAGGCGCAAATCAAAACAGACACAGACACACACACATTTGAAAGAATTATATATATGCTTTTGCTTTTCATATATATATATATATATATGCTTTATTTTTTCAAAAGAATTATTTTACATGATACTTTTAATAAAGAAAGTAAAAAGGAACCCACTTAATCCCCATTGTTGACAATATTCTCATTGCAGTCGCCTCGCAAAAGGCTAGTATTAAGTGTTTTTGAAAATGCAAATAATAATGGAAAACGAGAAAGGACAAGATCAGTGGAATACCATCAAGCGCAGCACAAACATACAAGACCCATTTGGGTAAGGCACTGTAGATCAAAACCGCACCAGTCGTAACAGAAACGGTGAGCATTGTTCCAACAGAGAGATACATGAACAAACCCCCCATCATAATCCTTATAAGCCGGGAGCAGAAATAAAAATAACCTCCTTTTGGCTTCAAGATTGAAGGGACTATAACTGAAGTGAAGAGGATCATTGATAGTGCACAGGAGCTTACTCCAATTCCAACTGATACAGTAAATATACAGTACCATATCTTAAGCCCAAAAATAGGAGTCTTTTTATCAATGTTATTAGTACGAATGGTGAGACCTGCACTTATCCCTAAAGTTATAACAAGAGTTCCCACAACTAGGAGATTACTTGCAATTCCGTTCAGTTCAGATGAAGCTTTTTCAGATAACTTTCTGTGTTCACTGTCAAATAATTCTTTTGGAGTCCAACCATCCTTATTTTCCATGCTTCTCAATGAAGGTGGAACTATTCTCTCCACTTCCTATATATAGGTTAAAAAATAAAGAAAAATAATACACATTTAAGAAAATGAAAGAGTAAGATAATTAATTGTATATCAAAAAGATGCAAATATGTGTAGATGGCACACCTTAAACCACATCTCCTCACTGCAAATTAGAACTGGACATACGGGTGATCCAAATCTTTCTTCAGCAGACAACTTTCCAGCTAAATGAAGAACATTGTTTCCATCATAATCTACCAGTTGCAATATGACATTCTTGTATGCACCTTTGCTCATTAATAGTCGGTATACAGATATGTGTCGATATAAAATAGCAATGTGAAGTATGCTTTGTCCATTGGAATCAACTTTCATCAATAAACTTGGATCGTAGCAAGGTTGTTGAATCGCAATACGTATCGTGAATCGTTCGGCTGTTTTTTTGTATCGTGAATCGTGAATCGTATCGAATCGTAAGATTCAAAAACAAATTAAAAATAACTTCAAAATGTATAATATCATATAAATCCAAATTAATACATGATATGTTTTAATACACTGTACCCAGTACCCACTATCTGAATTATAATATATTTTAATACATTTTAATAGATGATATGTTTGTTGACGTTAATATATCCACTTTACATAAACCCAGCGGCTGCCATTCCACATGTAAGTTAAAAATTGATGTAACTATGTATTATAATATAATATAATAGTAATCCATTACCCACTATCTGAAAAGTTGACAAGACAACACTACAAGTTTAGATTTTTAAATTTTAAAACTTTAAAAAGCTTCTTTAAATGCTGCTGCAACATATGTATAGCATCAGTGCATGACACGGTACCCACAAGGCCACCACACACAGCTGCAACTCATAGATATTTTATAATATTTTAATATATTTTAAACCTCTTCAAAATTAGCTATTAGATGAAGAATTAAACCTCTTCAACTCAGTCTCCCTGCAAATCGTTTCTTCTCTGCGTTCAACTCTCTGCAACGTCAAGAAGACAAGAAGTCAAGAACCTTCAACGCGTCTTCTTGGTCTTCAACTTCAAGAACCTTCAATGCGTCTTCCCATCTTCTACTCGATTTTTTTTCGTTTTGTTTTCCTTTCTGTTCTTTTTCACTTTTATTGTTTGTTATTATGAGTTTCAGATGGGATTTTAAATCCCAAATTTTTCTGAAGCAAAACAACTCTTCAGATTACATTTTTATCTTTTCAACTTCTGTGACTGTTGGTTTTTTTTTTTTTTAAATTTGAATCGCAAATTTGCAGCGATTCACGATTCATAACTGAATCGTCCGATTCCAACGATTCACTATTCTGATTCTTATCATAATCGATTCATTGGTGCGATTTGTATCGTTTTGTTGCTGTATCGTATCGTATCGCACGATACGTATCGTGTATCGTGCGATACTAACAACCATGGATCGTAGTTTAAAATATATTCTAGAATCATAGCATTTCCTGATTTAGCTGCATCAAACATTGCTTGTGAAGTTCTTACCGAGTTCAGAAATTCCTCTTTCATGCCCTTAAACAAACAACTTATGATATCTCGATAACCCGAAGCATCCTCGTATAAAGCTGACTCAGTCGATGAAAATAATTATATTAGTTTGAAATATATAATTATTAATTCATAAATTTACAACAACAATACATGCTTGGATGAGAGCAAAATTTTAAAACTAAATTAAAATAACAATAAAGGTTCTTTAATTTTTTGTCAAATTTCGGGAAGGAATGAAAATTTTCTAAACTCAAATCTTGTAATATGTAAAATGAACAGTATACTAGATAAGAAAATAGAATTGTAAGAGAGAGCATAAGGTCAGAGTGCTAAAGTTTACGTATTTTAGCAAGCACTTGCAAGGCGGTTAGCCCCTCTTCGTTTCGTGTGGTTGCGAGTTTTGGATATCCATCCAACAAATTCAATGCCACACCTGTTAAGACCAACAAATAATTGAAAACAATGAATAAGTCATTAGAATAGTTTAAATTTCAACATAAACCGGTGAGGAAAGAAAACTGAAATTACTTATAAGTACGTTAGAAAATCACGTCCTTTTATTTATTTATTTTCATATATTAATTGATCCACTTTTGAATAGATATGATTCTTTTTTTCTCGCTTTTCTTTCATCACATTGATCCATCTTTGTACAATTATGATTTAATAGTCGAAGATAAAGTTATTTCAAGAAATTTGAGAAACGATAAGCCATTATATATATATATATATATGTGTGGAAAAAATATTTCTACAGCCACTTTAGATAAGCTTATCTATAGTTACTCTTTTATAACTATATTTTTCAGGGAGAACATAGTTATAACACAAAAGTTTTTTTTTCTCTCCACGTCAGTAGACAAGTTCTGAAAAGTAATTGAGGAGAGAAAAAAAAAAGCAACTTTAGTGTTATAACTATATTCTCCCGGGAGAACATAGTTATGAATGGTAGCTGTTGATAAGCTTATCTGAAGTGGTTGTAGAAATACATTTTCCTATATATATAGAGAGAGAGGTAGGATCCTTTGACACCAGTGTCAAATTTCAAATTTGACACCTCATCTGAGAGCCATTAGATCAAAAAATATCAACGACTCTGATTTGCAAGCATATGACACCATTGATCTTTTTCGATCTAACGGCTATCGAAGGGTGTGTAGGGAAATTCAAATTCTCAGGTTAAATGAGAATTATATATATATATATATAGGGAAAAGTGTGTGTCATTTTAAAGCATGTAAAGCTGTGTCATATTAAGAGAGAGAAAAAGATAGATAAAGAATGAGAGAGAGTTGACAAAAAAAAATAAAGGTGTAAGTCTTACCTCTTTGTGAGAGTGAAAGGATATAAGTTGTGTCATTTAAAAGATAAACATTTTTTCCATATATATATATGGTTTTATAATTCTCATTTAACATGAGAATTTGAATTTTCCTACACAGAGAGAGAAGAGAACATAGAGAGAGAAGGGAGAGAGAGAAACGAATATAGAGGGGCTATTTAAGAGACCAATGAGGACCGTCGGATCGCTACTATCAATCTAACGGTGAGATGATTGGTCGTAACATTTATCGTAACTTTATTTGGTTGTCACAATATCCTCTCACATGAGGAAAGTTATATTTACAATTTTTTTTTTACAAATTACACTATGTCTAACCGGTCATACTTCAATCAAGAGTGTATGACCGGTCATACTTAGTGTAATTTGTAAAAAAAAATTATATATATATATATATATATATATATATATATATATATGTGTGTGCAACTTACCGTAAATGTTGTTGGTAATGGTCAAGAAAAAGAGCATGACTATGTCTTGGAAGGGTAGATTAGAGCGCATGTCTTGTGGAGGCTTTTCAAACAAAAGTTTCACCATATGAGAGTGTCCAGCAGAAGATGCCAATTGAATTGGTAACATGTCTTTATGGCCTCTAATCCATACCAACGTTGGGTTCTTTTTAAATAGAATTGTAGCAATTTTCACGTTTCCTGAAATAGCAGCCATACAAAAGGCTGTATTTCCATCTGCGTTGCGAATTTCCAAATCAAGCAAGGTCATACGTTCCAGCAACTTTGAGACAAAAGTGAATTGTTCCATGCTGACTGCAACGTGAAGGGCTGTGTCTCCACCAGCACTCAAAGGAGTACATACCCAGTTTGGATGAGTTTTTTCATACTTTGAAGCCTCAACCCAATCCCCTGAGGTCGCTGCCATACGCATATGCCTTTTCCATGTTCCTGGTATAATATGTGCTAACATTAGATAAGGTATTTTGAAATTTAACAATGTTGTTTAGACTTTAGACAACATTTTTATTATAACACTTTTTTTATAATTAATCAAGACGTTTTTGCAAACACCAATTTTACACGTATTAATGATGTGTAAACTTTTAGCAACACTGTCTATCCACTGATTAACAGATTATTAAACAATTACTATAATATATTAATCAATTATTAATGTTCCTCAAATCAAATAAATGTTATACTAATTAAAATCTCGTATGTAAATATGTTATTATCTCGAGATCATCTTCTGTACATTTATAGTATGTACATCTACTATTCAAGAAATTACACTTGGATAATAAAAATATTTTTCTCTTCTTTTCATATAAACATATGAGTCATTCTTCATTTTTTATTGGATAGATGTACTGAGTGAATAATATAGCAACAGTAATACCATATTTAAATTAGTGTCCAAAAAGCGGTGTCATGGACTCCTAGGTAATAGTCCACTAATATGTAGGCTAGAAAAAAATGATAAATTATTTCCTTTCGAGACACTACTAGAAAAGAATCAATCAACGAAGGACTTTCTTTGTTGAAAAATGTCCAATTAAAAATATGAATTGAAAAATGGATTGTTATGGATCAGCGTAAAAGGTTTACGGGGTTTGTTTTATGTTACATGAGAAAATAAATCCTTTTTACACATATTATAAAAAGATGTGCCACTCATTTTTTATTTTTTGTTTTTTTTAAATAAGTGAGACCCACACTTAATGTATCTATGATATGAGATTAGAATTTTTCTACCCCATAAAATTTATTTTTCCCAAAGTTTATATTCTAGAAGGCTCAAGAAAAAAAAAAGTTAAAAAAGGAAACTAAAGTAAATAAAGGAAAGCATTCATATGTATGAATCTAGTTTGACATCTGAAACCGACAGTTATAAATTTAGATATGGGCTCTCAAAAGAGCCAGCAAAAGTCCAATGAATCCACTATCCACATGTAAATATAAGAGGTAAAGCCAACATTCTCTCCTTATTACTATTGGTTATTATGCACGCACACACTAATGATATATGAGAGAGCTGTTAGATTCAAGAGAAATTCATTAGTATCTGATTAAACATATTTGTTCTTAGGATAAAACACTGATAAATTCGTAATTAAATAAGGGAATATTAATTGCACTTTCTGACAAAATTCTCGATGAGAGAAATATCCGTATGTAATTCCGTCGAAAACATATAATTATTGGATGAATCATTTTGTTAAATGACTTTCCCGCGACATATGGAAAAGGGTTTATGTCCGTCTAGTCCGTTGAAAAAATCATCAGAGTTGGGCCTTAACATACAATCTAACCCATTTAGATTTATAAATTATGATGCATGAATTATTTTACACGATACATGAAACAAGACAACATATTTATGAAAATACAACAATTACGCATTAACCCCTAATTTATTTTTTAATTATGGCACTATTTTTTTATTTTATTTTTTTGGTATAAATTATGGCACTATTTAATTATTGGGAAAAGTGTTTATCATTTTAAATGACACAACTTATATCCTTTCACTCTCACAAAGAAGTGGGACCTATACCTTTATTTTATTTTATTTTATCAATTCTCTCTCCTCCTTTATCTATTTCTTTCTATCTCTTAAAATGACACATATTTTACCCTTAATTATTCCACGTTCTACATCTGCGTCCATATATATATATATATATAGGTATGTATTCATATAGAGATGCTAAATTCAGCAAAGTCGATCAAATAAAATATTAATGTTAACATACTTATTGGACAATCTTAACTAATTAACAGTATTATTGTATATTTTTATTGTATATTTGTCTCAACGTTGTAGATTAAATTTGACTAATAGGTAATTATGCATAAGATTGAGAAGTTAAATTTATATGATTAGACACGAATTAGGGAGAGTGACTATTTTGCCACATCTGACAAAAAAATTTACCAGACTGCCACGCCAATGGTAAATTTTTCTAAAATGTCACGCGGCATATTTTGCTACACTGTGTAACGAAATATGTTTGCATATAATTCGCTACTTAGTATAGCAAAATATGCCATGTCAGGCTGCACAGTCAGCAAAATTGATACGTGTCAAGCAGAAAGAGATTCGCTACGCTATGTAGCGAATTATGCTTGGATTCTGCCTGATTGACACGTGTCATTTTTGCTGACTGTGCAGCCTGACATGACATATTTTCCTACACTGTGTAGCAAATTATATGTAAACATATTTCGCTACACAGTATAGCGAAATATGCCTTGTTGCATTTTGGAAAAATTTATTGTTGGCGTGGCAGTCTGGTAAATTTTGTTGTCAGGCATGGCAAAATGATCACCCTTCCCACAAATTATATTTAAATATGAATAAAAAAGTTTAACATCTACCAAAGTTATATACGTGCCTGTGTATAATATATTGATGCTATTTAAATAAGTTTTCGTCTAAGTAAAACTCAATCCAGCTGACATGATAATTTTGTTTGATATAATTTTATAAATAATATTGACTAATTTATTTTGACATATAAAAAAGATTTTAAGTTAAAAACTTATACTGTTAATAAATTTTTAAAAAATTTAAGTTTATCTATCCAACCTTAAGTTCGCAAGTTCTCATACAAATTTTTTATTTTTATTTTTGATAAACACACTACACACACCCAACACCACTACAATTTAAAACTAACTGATATATATATACTTCATTCATAACTTTTTTTTGGATATTACTTCATTCATAACTTTACTTTAACGTATAATATATATATTTTTATATTTTTTTTGATAAACCGTTCTCATACAATTTAAAACTAACTGATATATACTTCATTCATAACTTTACTTTAACGTATAATATATATATATATATATATATATATATATATATATATGGTAAGCAATATATTCTTTATTATACAAGATGCAAGTTATAAAATTACACACACAGATATATATGTGTGTGTGTTTAATTTATCTAAAATTAGTATTCATAGTCGACATCAATATAATATATTTTATTAAAATTTATTAAATGGTATCTACAAATGTTTGAAACTTACTCTTAAAATAATTAAATCCTCGTCCAAAAAAAATTCAATTGTAAAGATAATATAAGAATGGAAATAAAAATCTTCAGAAAATAAAAATAAAAAATCTTACCATCTGGTTCCGAAGAAAAGCGTTCTCCAGCTGATTCTGCAAGCTCTACTTCTTCGTCAAGAATACCTAGTTTATTGCAAAATGTAGACATGACTTGTAGCGCAAATATTAATAGTAATGTAATTCATTCAGCTAATAGATGTAAAAAAAATCATAATATCTTGATCATGAAATTTTTACATAAATCAACGCATAATTAACCATGTTCCAGTATATTTTATGAAAATTTCATAAATAACATAAGCTATATCATCCATAGTGTCAGAAATATTTTGTAATTTAAAAGTTATTTTAGAGCTAAAGCCAAAAATAATATCTTACAAAACACATGGCTTTAGAACCTCTATTTCATATTTAATGGCAGCGATCGTTGTATATAAGAAACCTAATTAATTCGGTTTGAGCATTATTTGATCCATAAAAAGCAATGTTTTAAAACTCGGATGGATCATCGAATCGGTCGAGGTACTGTGTCACTGGATCACTGGTTCAACCGGATTTACTGTTCACATATTAAAAATATAAAAATATTACTTATATTAATAAAAATTCACATATGAAAACTATCAATGAGCTTCAAAAAATAAATTGATTTTCAATGATAGCAAATATTATATACTTCTAACTCTAGACCATATCCTAATATTGGATTAAAATTGCAATATAAGTTAAATGCATTTTTTGTGCTTGACATGATACATGATATATTAAATCATGATAACAAATAGTATGCATGAAATATACACTAAAAAAAAAGTGTCCACCGTTGAGATGAGATCATGAGACCATCAGTGTTTATTACCACTTAACTTCATGAGATCATTATAAGATGCAACTAAATTACATAAACGAACTGCACTAATCTAAAATACCTTATTATTTTCACCATAATACCTTATTATTTTCACCCTACTTTTAATCATATTTATCATAAAATATGAATATGATTTAATTCAAGAGTTCTTATCAACAAAAAAAAATTACAAAAAAAGAAAAGAAAGGAATAATCGATCTAACACGCGTCAGTCACCGGGTCGCCGGGTTTCGACCGGGTCAACCGGTCCAATTCGGGTTGACTGCAGAAGCGGTCCAACTACCCGCTCGGATCGGGGAACCCACCGGGTCACCGAGTCCCGAGTCGACCATGCCGGTCCGAGACGCGTTTTAAAACACTATAAAAAATGTGTCTTTCTCAAGATCATTTTCTCTATTTTCAAAACTCAAACTCCAAAAATATATACATAAGTGCAAAAAATCACCTTATTACTTGAATCAATGATTATTCATTATTTAAGAAATTTTTTAAAAAAAAATATTTGGCCCAATTTCGAATTCTCTTTAAAAGCAAAAGATAAGCTAATATTCGCAGGGCAAACAAGCACTTACGTAGCACCATTAGGGTTAGCATAATGGTGTGGGGTGTGTGTTAGAAATATGTATAGTGTAGGATGCTATGTTCAATTCCTTGTAACCTCCAAAAAAAAAAAAAAAACACTTAGACCAAAACGGTCATGCATCTTATAAGAAAGAATCAAACATTATACGAGTGTAAGCATGCCTAACAATTTGATTCAAATCTCCCATTTCTTGTGTGTGTGTGTTGATTGAAAGAAAAAGTTAAAGATCCATTCAAATTAGGGTTTGCTTTTTCTAAAGCTACTTTAGATAATTTTATCTAATATTCACCGAAATGCTGTTTTGGGAGGAAAATTATGATGTTTTTGTAATTTTAATTTATTTCAGGATTATAATAGTCTTTATCATTCTAATTTTTTAATCTTTCAAACCCAAAACGACGTTGTTTCGATGAATATTAGATAAAATTATCTAAAGTAACATTACATATTTTTTTCCCTTCAAATTATATTAGTACTATATTTTTTTTTTTTGGTACATATATGTACCTTAAATTAGTACTATTTTTCGTCTAAGTAAAACTCATTCCAGTTGACACGATAATTTTGTTTGACATAATCTACATAAATGATATGTTGACTAATTAATTTTGATAAAAAAAAAAAAAAAGATTTTGAGTAGGAATTCACTTATCTCAAAAGTAAGTCTTATATTATCTATATTGTATAATATTATTTTATGGACGTTGAGTTTTATCAGTTCAATTATTAAATTAAATGTCCTCCTTAAATTTACAAAATCTCGTACAATTTCAAAATTGGTTAATATATATAGTTAATACTTCATCACAAAACTTTACTTTAACATATATTTTTTAAAATACAAGTAAATGTAAATCATAAAATTACATACATACAAATGTCTAAAATTCATTATCATTAAAATAACATTACATGATTTAACAGTTAAATTTGTGAAATTCTTTATTATTAAAACTTATAACCGGCATAAGTGTCCAAAATTATCCTTAAAATAAGTAGATTCTCATTCAAAAAAGTTTGAATTGTAAGATTGTATACAGATAGAAATTATTCTTTTTCTTTTTCTTTTTCTTTTTCTTTTAAAAAAAAAAGATGTGCATGGTACTCTTTTTCAACATTTATAGATTCTATTTTATTTTATTTTTTGAAATCATTGATACAACTTCAAATAGAAAATGAGGCAGGTTGGGAGGCACTGAAATTTAAAACAGGATAAACCGTTACAAGTATGAAACAGTACAAAAAAGTATGAAGAGATAACCTTCTGCCCAAGTTTTCAAAAAAAAGCATAAAAAACAGATCCAACAGTTTTGGATGTGGATAATGGGAAAGCGGGTATATATAGCCTCTTTAGGAGAATTGGAAGAGGTGCAAGCAGTGAAAGCGAACTGAGAGAAGTAGGGACACGATATGAGAAACCAATTACCATTATATTCTAAGAAAAGAAATAAGATATTAATTGCGGTTTGCATGCTTTCACTCAGTGGCGGAGTCACTTGGTGTCAAAATGCTGGTTAACATCGACACGAATTCGACACGACACGAATTTGACACAACACGGATACATAAACACGAAACGAATTTTTAATAAATTATATTTACGAATTTTTTGTGTTATTATACATTATATAATTCACAAAAAAAATAAAAAAATCGAATGAAATTTAAAAAAAAAAATTAAAAAAATAATAATAATAAATAAAATAATTAAAAAAATACGGGTCAACACGAACACGAATACATCAACACGAACACGACACGAATTTTTTTGCTGGTCGACCCGCGTGTCTAAACCTATATTGACACCCCTAGTTGCATGTACTCTGACTAGTGACTACTCTCGATTCTCATTCAAAATAATAGCTACATATATATAGGTGGTTAAAGAACCACTTCAACCCAAAAGTAGTAGGTAAGGGCTTTTTAAATAAATTCTAACACATCCTCTCACGCATATATTTAACAAAATTATTAGTCTGTCTTGTGCTGCAACTCTGCTTTGTGTTTTTCGTAATTCCACCTAAAAGTGTTTTGTATTTAATATAATTTTCAAATTTATATTATATTCTCTAACATAGGTATATCACATCCTCTAGGTCCTAGTGGCCTCACTCCTACTTTGTATCAAAAAACGAAGAAACTTAAAAATGCATCACGAATATATATACATATATTATATATATCAAACAAGAGTACAGAATTTTAATGCATGTATGTTAAACTCACCCTCAGGCTTGGGCATGTCACCTGTAAAGTCGGACATGACTCTTGTGGGAGGTTACCGATCTCGTGCTATCTTCTCTTTATGGGAAAATCTCAAAATTCTTGGTGATGATGATGATCACCAACTTAATTTTTCATTCAACCTGCTGGGAGTAAAACCTACATATATACAAGTAGTTTATGAACTTTACATGGACCCCATGCGTTTAAAATATTATCAAGCCAGGAGTTTCTTCATACTTTTTATATACTACCAATTAAGTTACATCTTAAAGAGAGCAATTGAAAGATTACCCCAATAATTAAGACATCGACAGAGAACCTTAATTGTCATTAAGAAGATTAACTTTTGATTGAGTGCTAATTGAGTAGAGCATATTCTAAACTCCTCTTCGTAACCATGACACAGTCGAACTTTGCTCTCTTTGCTTTTCCAGCATGCTATTATATACTTTTTCCTTTTTTACTGTTTCGAATTTTGCTCTTTATTTCTTTTCCAGCCAGTTGTTATGGGTTTAGTGTTTTTATTTCACATGTTACAAAAGATAAATTTATTTTCTATATATACGTGTGTTAGATCCATTTTTTCTCTTTCTCTCACCTATTCTCATATGAGTCCCATATATTTTTATGTGTGTAGGAGATAAACTTATATCTTACAACATGAGCTATGAAGTACTGACACTTAAAAAACCCTGACGTATAATGTTCGACACTTTTTGACACTCCCCGATACTCCATGCATTGTAGAGACTCAAAAAAAGGTTCAAAAGATACATTATGTTGCGTTTTTAGTTCAACTATTAAATTCGTTGGATTACGATTACCATTTTATTAAGTTTAATATAAATATTTAAGATATCTTATTTTTCTTCCCTAAATTGATGATTATTATGAGTTTACCTTTAATTTTTTTTGTTAAATTATTGAACATTAAATATAATATACACTACATAAATTAAAAATAATATTTAATATCAAAACATATAATAACATGTCGAAATCTAATATTTTTTAAAATTTACGTACGTGTCATATCATATATCATATCTCGTGTAATATGGGTGCTATATAGAACATGAGAAACAATAGACTCAGTTGTTATACACTTTCTCTTGTCTATTTTTGGTAACAAAAATAAATATATGGCAGGAGCAAAAATATTAACTGATAGTCATATGCAATGGAGTATATTATATGGATTTATCAACTATCATTTAACATATCACAAAAAAATTTCTACACACATAATATTTTGTGGGGCCCGCAGCAAAAAAAAAAAAAACTTCGGCACGTAAAACGAATCTCTAACATAACACAATCCCTTTTTCCTACGACATAACTCTTATAAAACCCATATTATATACGGAGATACGGAGTTTTGTGCCCTCAGGTAAGAAGGAAGGAACATGTCCGGAATTACCCTAAGGTGGTGTTTGGTTGGGAGGTATTTTGGAGAATGTCTATCTTTCTCAAGTATGGCTTTTAGAAATACCATGTTTGTTTCAACATATTTCTCCAAAAACCCATCTATCCAGGAAGTATGGATTTATGATGACACTGTTTAAAAACCCAATTTGAAGGTGGGATTTTCGGAAAACCGGTTATCTCACTTTTAATGCACTCTTTCATGCTTTTTCCAGTAAAATTTTTCCCCACCAAACAATTTTTTTTTACATTTTTCTATCTATTTCACTTTATCCATCTTTCCAATCATTTCTCTATCTATTACATTTTCCTACTATTCTAAACAAAATTCCCATACCAAACACCCCCTAAAGAAAATACAAACAGAACACAGCTTCCAACTCCAAGCATGCTTGTATGGGATGGATCCCTGTTAAGCAGAGAAGGCACAGTGCAACTATGTAGCGTGAAGCTCAATTCAGTCGCGTCCTTGCCCAACCCCATGATGAGGTCAAATCTCTGCTTCCCAAAGTTTGCCTATTCATGTGAGTGATGGCCCCATAGATAGTACACAGCTCCCTTTGACCAAAACAATATCACCTTGATCCATTAATTCCAGTCCTTCATCTGCTTGCTGGTTGAATCTCTATATCACTGTTCCGTACACAATCACAGATTTCAAGAGTTAAACTGACGAAGGAAATGAAACTAATGACATCGTACGTGTCTGAATTATTATGAGAAGATCTTCTCAACCCGTCCACTTCTTCAAAACCAAGGCATCCACCATATATACATTTTTCCAAGATTCTTGTGAGAGACTGCTTCAGCAATTAGTCTGCGAGCTTGACCTTCTACAGCAAGAGGCAATGACGGCGCAGCTCCAACACCAACCACCACTCCTTCTAACCTTGCCTCAATATTACTAATGGCTCGCTGATAAAATCCATAAAAAAAATAATTATTATAACAACTATTTTAATTGCAATGTTCTTTTGCAAACCATCAAGAAAATAGGAATCGATTATCTACTTGAATGAATACAAAATAAGAAAAAAATATATATATTGGATTTTTTTTTAAATATCTTCATCTAAATTATCGCCAATAAAATAAAGAACAAAAAGTCACTTTTACGACGCAGCTAATAAAGATAGAGCCCAAACTTGTCACACGTACACTACTAAAACAAGACTGAATACCAAACCTGTGCATGTGGATTCTGAACTTCTACACCACTGGACTTGTGAGATTTTGTCCATTCCACAAGAGGATCATGGATGAAAGTTTCAAGCACGCTCGTCAGAGTCTCCCTGTGCGTCCTCAGTACGGAAAGTGTAATTTCACAAACCCGCAAGAAGATACCTTCATACCCAGTGATGCCTAAGCCATCAATCATGTTCTGTTGGTTTTATTGCAGAATCCACAAGAACCAAGATGCCAGCATTCGTTCATACAAATGAGCGTCAAAAATAATTAGCATCAAGTGTTTTAAAAGGATCATGAAGTATACAAAAAGTATTATCTTAATCAACAACATCACATTTATCCAAAACTAGGTAGGATGATAACCCATATAAAAGCAAGAAGAGATTAAGAAAAAATTATAAATATAATAAAAATTTGAAAAATTGAAGAAAGAAAATTAATACTTTTTTTTTTGGTAGTTAAATTAATGCTTTTTAATTTACAGAGAGATATACATTCATATTACATTTAAAAAAATTAGTAAGTGATGAAAATTGTTTCCGTAGTACATACTTTAAAAAATATAGCTAGCGAACAATCTTTAATAGCTTGGAGAAATAAGATATACACTAATTATTGCCAATGGTATCTGAGTCTCATCAGAAGAAAAAGAATAAAATTGTACATGCTGGAATTGCAAATATTTCCAATTATGTGCTTCTCTTACCTGGGTTAGCCTAAAAGGAACAAGCTCGGGCTTCTCCAACTGCAAGCCTTTATCAAATAAGCAACTGAAATCAACATGAACACAATCACCGCTGGTAGAATCAAAAAGAATATTTTCGCCATGCCGGTCACCCAGTCCAACAATATGACCAACCATGGACCAAACTGCAGTCGTGTGAGCATAAGCAACACGAGCCCTGAACCATGCAGCAGGCTCAGAAAATGTTGTCAAGAACCATTTGTGGAAAACGGGAGGAAACATTGGAAGGATTTTGTTCTTTAGCATCTCATCCTCTGGCATTTTACCTTGGCATTGATCATAAATTCGTTTAATTTGAGGATTAGTTTTCTGTCTATCAAATTTTCCACAAGTAATGTATATGTCGTGAAGAATTTGTCGAAGTCCGCGAGTGTGGGGCACCCACTCTACCATGCCACAGTCCTCTGTTAGAGGAATCACAGCGAATGTGCGAATATAGAGCTTCCTTCGACGACTTTCAGGATATTTGGATAGCAATCGGTTAATCATTGCAGTAAACTCCATCATGCGGGCATCTTTGCGGAGATCATCCTTGGGTTTGCAAAGAAAAGGGCGCTCAAGGCCATCACTGCCGAGTAGAATGATCTGAAATACAAAGACATTTATTAAAAAAGATGGTGCATACAACATAGCTTAGCATAGATTATCCAAATAGTCTAACGCGACAACAGACAACAATGGCATTCAGCTGGGTGCTACTGAAAACAAGTTTTTAGAACTACCCAGCATTTTTAGCAAATATTGTTTAATATGAAAAATTGATCACTCCATTAAGTCCAAAAAGGTCTGGGGGTCAGAATCAGCACTTTGATCTTTGCAAAGAGTTTGTAATATACGGCCACATTCATTTTATGGGATATCTTGTTTGGTATTGTGATCAATGATTGGAATGTAAACCCTCAAAAAGTTTTCTGAAAGTTGAGTACTTCTATAGCCATGCATCATCCTAATCCATACAGCTCTTATCTCCAGCCACTCTCCCCTAATCAGAGACCACCTAATGCTGGTAGCAGGCCACATCCTCACTAGGGCCTAATTGACCCATCATGTTGGCCACTACCATAATAATCCTTCCTAATGGAATGTATTATCCTCTGTGATGATGAATTCATTCTTCCATGAAATTTGTAAAACTTAAGGATAAATGCATGCATTAGGAGATCATTCCCTCCAATCATTAATTTACAATTGATGCTATTTAAATGATGTAATATATAATAAGCAGTACCAATAACATCGTTTGATCTTATGAGTTATGATGCCTTCTCAATTAAAATATGTGGAAACCAAAACAAAAACAATGTTATTCCACACCATCATGCAAACAAAGTGAACTGCCTACTCTTGAATCAAAAAAAAAAAAAAAAAACAGATTAAGGCATCTGTGAGGGAGAAAACCATTAACATACTTTCTTAGGCCGCTGAAGAGACGAAAGAATTTCAGCCTCATCAGCAATGCCTGATATAGTAGGAAGATCTGTGGCAGAAAAGATATTAGACATATGTGAATCACCCAGATTCCCATCATATGTTGGCAGATTAACAGTAAGAGATTGTTGAATTGGCATTATAATTCCCAGGGGCATCATCCTCTTAAGAGCACTAAATTCAGTTGAGATATTAATTGTCTTTGCTCTTGACTGACCAGCATGGAAGCACAACTTGATTAGATGATCAATCAGGCTAGCAAATTGAACAAACAAATTGTTCTCATTACTTCCCGGGCTGAAACCTTTACGTGCAGCTTGTATGATTTCAGCTGCTGCTTCCCGCCTTGAAGGAACAGTGGATTTTGAAACTGCAGCCATAATCCATAGGCCCTGTTGTGGATACTGGCGGAGAACAGAGGTGATGATAAGTTTGACCAGTCGAACAATTTCTTCATTCTGGTGGCAAATTCTTGAAACCAATTGAGGTAGCACTGTCAACCAATGGTACGTTGGTAAATCCTTCAAACAGCCTCTCATAATACTCATTACCTACCAAAGTAAAAGACAAGAAAGCAAATAGTACAAGTGCAAAAGAAAAAATTACATGCATTGAAGACAAAGAAAACATACGAGAGGAGAAAAGTTCTCTACCCACCTTCCCATGTACATTCTTTAGGTCCTTGTTTGATGAACCACTTCTTTGATACATGCTCCCAAAGTCAAACCACAGAGTTAATAACCTTGGAAGTGCCTGAAAAAGATTCTTGTGTCCCCTGTGAAGTCCTTTTGCATAGAATAACAGCACATCGGGGACATAGGACCACCAACGCCGCTCACCATTCAAGTTTGAAGAGCCAACAGCAGTTGCTGAAGAAACCAGTCTAGGACCAAGTTCAAAATTCTCCTCCTGGCGTTTCCTAGCATCACCAAGCACTTCATCACAATACTTAGCCATATAGAAGTATCCTTTCTCCCATTTGGGCTGCAGTTCCCTCACCCTGGTATAAAGACTTATTACATCTTCCTTCTGTTTCTGCCCAGTGTAATGAGTCCACCTGGAGTACAGAAGAAGCGTCTTTGCAATATCTCTGTTCTCATTTAGAGCTTGACTTTCACAAACGATGGGCACAGGGTTAAGTGGTACAAGGGAAAGGCTAGTAATAGATGATATTGCAGCAGAGCCCAAAACCTCAACAGGCATGTTCAGGAGAGATTGTTGCAACACTGCAATGGCACCATCAGACCGCCTGGTACTCCAGAGCAGTTTTGCTTTTTCCAAATGGACATTAGGTGCACCAGAGGCCTGAGCTTCTAAAATTGCTCTGTTGGCCGTTTCATAATGACCAGCCAAGCGACATAGCTTTGAATATTGAAGCCAGCAATTGCCAACTTGAGCACCAAGACCGCTTGCACCAAAAACCAGTCTCCTGAAAGCCAAGAGTGGCTCCCTAGCCCAGAGTGATGACTGTGTAAACCTGAGTCGATTTTCCCAGTTGTCCACTAATTTAGAGAAAGCTAGATCACCTAAGTGAAATGATTTCTCTAAGAAAGAGTCATTACCCAGAAGAGAATGGAAGTCCTCCAATTCCCGTAGAAAGTGAAGCTTTACAACAAATGGGTAGGCCCGCATGTAAGAATCCATTCCTGCAGCCGCAAGGGGAGCAATTAGTGACTGCTTCGATAAAGCAATTTTCTCTGCAACTGAGAAGTGGTCCCTCTTAATCATTGCCTGGAGAATCTTTGCAACATTCAAGTCAAATGAAGCATTACTTTCAGAGCTACTACAAACTAAACCTTCTTCTTCAGCTCCACTAAGGTACTCATCCATCAAATCCCACCTGCCAAGCCTCCAGGCTGCCTGGACACCTTGCATGCACCATGCTTTCTTGTACTTAGGAATCCTAGAAATTAAACCATCAACATGAGTGGCCATGGCCTGAAGATGGCACATGTTTAGCAAACAATTAAGAACATCTGAATGCCTCTGAACTGAGGTTGGCTCCATCTGCAAAGCTTGTTCACAGGAAGTTAAAACATCAGCCCAATTCCCAGCCTTTTTGTTCATTAATAGCTGATCCTGTAACCTCACACATTTACTTAAACATGACAAGCCAGATAGTCCATCCGGCTCATCCAAACAGCTGTATATTTGCATAAGATGGGAAACATCTTCATCCTCAAAGATGCCACTCCTCTCAGCAGCAGGGTTGAAAGCACCTGACTTTTCCCTCACGTAAGACTCAAAGTACATCAAAGACCTTGCATAAGCCTGACACCTAAAGGAAGCCCTAGCAAGAGTCTCCTTTGGAATCGCAGATAGAAGCTCTGAAACATATTTACACTGTATAAGGAGCTGGTCCTGATCTTTCAAAGAATTTGGACTTTGGTCCTTCGATTTTTGTTGCTTAGAAACCAATGAGTGAGAAAGGGAAAGAGCAAGCTCTTGTTCAACATCATCCATCCATTGTCCTAGATTATCAAGAAGAGTAAAAACCGATTGAATACAAACTTGACTTTGACCCCCGCTGAACCCATTAACTGAAACACCATTGTTCTCTGATGCAGCTGCGTCAAGAACAGATAGGATCTCTTCTGTTATGCTGTGACGTGCCTCCTCAGTACCATTACATACGGCATTAAGAACCATGTAGGGAAGCAAATATATTGCAGTTTGCATATCATGGCGTACAATACCTCGACAAGCATTAAAGATGCTTGCACGAGATCCAGTAGCATGCACAGTCAGTTTTCTTATCCAAAAGAATATCCATCTTCTAAATGACATTGATGGGCGGTAAATAGGACCAGTAGATGTTGAATCAGCCACTTTAGGAAGCTGAAACCTAGATGTTAAGCATGGAGCTATTATCTCCTTCACATAATTAGAGAATCGATCCCACAATTTCTGGCCCCTATTATTCATCCCATTACTACCATTAGTACTCTTAATCTCGGATGCAACATTTTTGCAATTATCTTCATCATTCTGTGCCTGTGATGTTGAAGTTGAAGCATTCTCATCCAGTGATGCCTCACAACCAGCAAACTTTAGCAGCTCCTGTATAGCCAATGCAGCAGAGTCTTGAATAACAGTATCAGGTGCGGATCTAAATGCCCGAGCTAGATGTTTGTGGATCAGCTCAAATATGAGGTCATCATCAGAGCATTGAATTTTGAAACGTTGACATGAAAAACCTTTTACTTTAGCAGGGTCAACGGCACCAAGGGCTCCAAGACAATCAGCACAGACTAACTTCAACCGCTGCCCAACTGTGGTCCTTGATTCTTCTGCACATCCTCTTAATAATGATGTGATCAAAGAACTCAAGACATCCAAATCTGAACCAGCTTCAGCAGTTATTAGAGCTGTAACATCCTTCCATCTCAAGTTCAGAAGCTTGCGAAGCTCACATACTACCATGTACCTCACATTTAAATTCTCATGATTTAAACCATCAACTACATCTTGTAGTTGATCCTTCAAAGTCATTGACCCACGAGCACCCTCAATTGCTTTGTTCACTTCAATCAAAGCAGGTATGCTGGGCAGCGGGGGGAACTCACATATATGCTGCTTTAGGATAACCCTGTTCTTAAAAACGAGTTCTTCTAAGATTTTTACCACTTGGTCCAAATGTGTTGAAGGATTTTCTTTGTCTCTCTCCAAAAAGGGGAGAAGGGAAGCAAAAACTTGAGAAATTATATGTTTAATGCTAGATGGCAATACTTCAGCCAATTGCTTTATGAAGAAATACAAGACAGACAAACCATCCTTTTGCAGTGATTTTTTATCTATGGCATGCATGAGAAGAACCATCAATTTAGGCACATAAGTATTAAGATGAGAACCCATCATTCTAATCAGCATCTCTATACGGTTCAATGCTTGTCTCTGAAGCACAAAATCATCAGCATGAAGCATTTTTCTGTCTATACTGTTAAGAAGGTGAACAAAATGATTCCTCAAAAAACTTGGAAGATCTTCCCCACCAGTGAGAACTTTAGCAATGCCTTTAATCATCTGAGGCACTCTTGCTAATCTGTCAACAGATAGAAGAATAATAAGTAAAGGACACATAAAATTCATGTACTCTTAATCAATGGCGAACCCAATATTTTTTATGATGGGTGTCCCAAAATAAATGATATTATATTATAAATAAAAATACTCGCAATACAATATGGACCTCACACAATAAGTTTGAAAGAATTTTATTACAGAAATCAAGATCACGTCACTTAACTCTTGCTCTACGTTTTTTCATATTGTTATTGTTAAGCTCTTCTATAATTGAACCTTTGCTGAAACACAAAACAATATTTTTTTCAATGTATTCAATCAAAGAATCATCAAGAAATTGGTCTTTCATTCTATTCTGAAGTCTGCTCTTGATTAAGTTTCCAAGATGAATGCATATGCATTCCAAATATTAATATCCAGGTTTGAAAATTTCCAAGCATGATATAATTGACAAATTCCATCCAGGAAACGGATTAAAATCAAGTTTCAGAAATCCACTCAAGTTACCTTCTATTTGTCTCATCTGAATCACCACCATCTGTAAAGCAGACAAGTTCATCTAGAAGATCTGGTAATGCAGCTGCAAATATTTCCTGCTTGTCAGAACCAATCTGCGCATGGTAAAACTGCACAGCAGAAAGTAACTGTCGGTCATCTGTTTGATGAAGAGCAAAAGCAAGCACTTTTGGCAGCCAGTTAATAATCAGAGACACCATATCAGTGTTCAAACACTTGGCCAACTCATACAAGGTGTCAACTGCTTGACTATTATCCTGCTGAGACACCACAAGCTTTGGGAGAACAAATGGAATCATTTTCTTGACAAGTTCTTCAGTCTCAACACCAAAAGCAGCTTCTGCAAACTCCCTAACTAAGACTGGGCGGCTGGCAAGTCTCTCAGAGAGATAATCATATAGTTCATTACGAATATGAGCATCTTTAGAAAGAATTAGCTCCACACCTCCTTTAAGATGGAAATAGCAAGATTTGTGAATTAACCTTGATGCATTCATTCTTACAGTCACATGTATGCTATCAAGCTGATCAACCAACAGTATAAGAGAACATAAGAACAGTTTGCTATCTATATCAACAGCAACCATTATTTCTGCAGCACATTCCATTATACTCTCCAATATATGTGGACTATCAGCTACTGTCATGGCATGTTTAATTGTATCCAATAATTTTTGTTCCTTACATTTGTCAGTTTCTCCAGCAAAAATTAAACCAAAAACATGATCATCCACAAAGGAACTAATCTGACTGCAAAATGCTTCTCTTAATTCTTTGCTCCTGCTAGTCAGAAGAAATTCTACACATTTTATCCACTCAAATCTTGTTTTGAGCAGAATATCAGAGTCTCCATGAGCAAGGATCCGATGAATAACTCTCACACAGGAAATTTGGACATCTTCTGATGACTCATCAAAAATAAGTTCAAAAAATAAAGATTGCAATTGAATGAAATTACATTCCAAACTAACATCTGCATCTGCTCCATGCATATCAGATCGATGAATGATTAGAGGTTGCTGCTCATCATGATTACAAATAAAATTTCTGTCACACTTTGAACAGCTGAAACCTTGCAGTAAATTATCTACCGTCCAACATTTTCTTCCACTCTTCTCGTTTAGAAATAATTTGCATGCATTTATATGTACACTAGATACAGCTCTTCTGCATCCATAAAGGCATGACAATAGGCCAAGAGAAATGGGAACAAACTTCTTGACCTTCTCATTATCTCTCTTTAAGTACCTGCGTATTGGACGGGTAAAAGTAAACAACCATAAGATACAACTTTTATCCATGCACTTCGATCAACGTGATGGGCAAATTAAACAAACAAATACACGATGGGCAAAAAACTGCTTAAGAACAAGGAACAGCTGTGATTAATTTGGATCCGGGAACATTGTTGAAAACCAAATCAAACATTCTTGTTAAAAATATGAAATATAAAAGGGACAACTCACTTAAAGGAATAAGATTTTACCATTTGAACTATAATGGATCATAAATTGAATACAACTGGACTAAATAACATTGAAAAGCAAGTTCCATATATATGTGTGTGATAATTTTTGAAACATCTTGAGAAGCATGTTTACTTTTAAAACAGAAAATCCATCCTATGATATAGAACCAACAGTTCAAAAGAAAGAGAAATATTCAAGCATGGATATATTCTTTTAATCAGCTGAGGCAATTCAGACTTTGAAATTAATAAATGGGAAACTTCATGTTAATTATATGCCTATATTCGAACTAACCAATTGGCAAGTCTGAACAAACATGTTATTTAATTCATGTATGAGAAAACATCTAAACAGTTTACTTACTCCATTCTTTTAAAGACAGGAGATAATACATCGAGACCAGACCACAAAACCATCACTGGCATAGAAATGGAAGCTTCAGTTCTGACTTCATCAGCTTCATCATGAAGACCCAGATCTAAAACTTCAAGAACAGCTTCGCTGTTCAAGCTTGGGCCTAGCTTGGATACTACTTGAAGAGAAAGGCATTTCGCTTTCCATGGACAATGATTATCAATACCAAGAAGCATATGAGTCCAGGGAAGTTTAAGCACTACAAGCATAAGGTTTGCATGGTAATTCTCATCTTGCAATGGGTTGTTATCTTTGAAAGAGGCACCTAATTGAGTAGTCACAAGCGATAAAGTCAGAAGCACGAAATAGCAGACACCACAAACATGAAGTACAAGTAAATTAATATCGAGAAAAATCACCGGGTTTTGTTTCTTATCATCATTCTAAACTCCTAGAAGAACCTAACATTCAACCCTCGCCTAATATACAGAAAGGAAAGAAGAGAGGATTGTGCCAAAAACCTAGAATGCTACTAGCAACAAGATATTTAGAAATCAAACAATATTTGAAAAGAGCCATAATTGGCAA
This sequence comes from Gastrolobium villosum, assembly GCA_032173675.1. Classification (NCBI taxonomy): domain Eukaryota; kingdom Viridiplantae; phylum Streptophyta; class Magnoliopsida; order Fabales; family Fabaceae; genus Gastrolobium; species Gastrolobium villosum. Next base: position 135,213 of record JAVKPL010004919.1, on the reverse strand, counting down.
TGGAAGACTTAGCCTCTCAATATTAACATACACAATGGATAAGAATTACATATGCGATATATTATTTGAAACAACAAGCTACTCTATTTCCAAATCGTTATGGTTTTCTGTTAAATAAATTAGTGACATTAGGTGAGCAAGGCTAATGAGGACTGCTTGTTTATCAAAAACTATACCATCCGATATTCACGGAATCCAATTTCTAACATTGATAGAATGGTTAGAATGCCAACAGCCCTTATAATTCACTCACCATAAAAAAAAATTAATAATAATAATTCAGAGGTAAAGTAATGTAATTACCTAGAATGAAGAATAAATTTTTATCATAAGAAAAAAGTAGAAGTTAATTGACGGTATCAATCAAGTTAAAGTCCAAAGCTTACTTCGTGAAAGTAATACACTGTGAATTCCTTCCAGGTAGATGGAAACATCTACAGTAATCGAATTTCCTTGTTTTGCCTATAAAAACAGACAACTTAGTTCATTGAAAAAGAAACAAATTATGTAACAGGAATTTGCAACTGTAACCTACCTACCTGTTCAGCTATCCAAGGAAGCCATGCAAGCATCTGCTGGAAGATTCTGAGAGACAGATCGGTCTCTGGATAAATAGAGAAGGCAATGCACAGCATGCTAAGTGCAGATAAAGCAATATCTGGTTTTAAATAACCAGGTCTGATAGTAGGAACATTTAATGATTGAACAAATGAAAGAAGAGACTTATTCATATGGTTAGCATAATCTTCTACTCTTTGGCAAGTAACTATACAACTATATTTGCATTCCATCTCAAGACTGGCATCTGCAACAACAGTTTCTTCATTTAATTTTTGTCTCTTGATCTTCAAATTATCCATATCCTGAATAGGCCTCTTTTGGCCAAGCCTCACAATTGCCGTATCTTCATATGCCAAAGTCTTCTTGTTTCCTTGGATTCCCCCAACAAGACACGGACCAAGAGTAGAAAGAGCTACCTGAAAGCACTCTATTAAAGGCAAGAATGGTTCTGAATGATAGAGAGCATATATGAGATGTTCTGGCTGCCAGATATGAGGGGGGCAAACTTGAGCAATCCGAGCATAGGCACTGCATAGTGCAACCTGAAAAAGAATACTATTAGTCCTCTTGAACAATCCACCGCCTTGAATCTACCAGCTTCCAGAAAAATGAAAAGAAAAAAAAAAGATGAATAGATACCTAGTTAACTAAGCTGTTCTAATGAAATACAAGTATCAATATTAACCTTCAGTTCCTGGCTTTTGGTCCTCCACATCGATTGGAGGAATAAACTGACTAAATCAGCAGCTGTTAATTTGATAATATCTTCTGGACAGCTAGAGTAGAGTGCATTGAGGCAAATACCCATGGATGAATCATAAGCCATGTTTCTGCAGGTGACCTTCATCTTAATATTGTAAATAAAAAGAAAATATTTTTTATTTATTTACTTTGTCTTGTAAACTTCAATTTTTTTTTTTCCAAAAGTCATCTAAATTCAAATATATCGCACAAAAAGTAGCAATTTAATCAAAAATGGAACTATAAGAAAATCACCATATTTACTATTAAATCCCAATCATATGAAAATTAAAAAAAAAAAAAAACAAGCAACATATTTGAACCTGAAAACAGGAAGCCCCTCCTTGTCAAAATTCAAGATAGTAGATATTGACCGGATTAAATTCTGATAAGGAATGATATCATAGTTTGTCACCGTTGCAATGATGTGTACAAAGTCAAAGCATGCCTTGCAGAAAGACATAAATTGTCAGACAATTTGTATATTTTTTTCTCATAATACAAGTAAAACTTGGAATTCCAATTTTTCATGAACCATTAATACGCACCATATGCAAATCGGCATCCCCATAGCATAAAAGAGAACATGCGGAAGAGACAAACGATGCATGGATCAATCCTTCAACATGAAGTGTTCCTTCAGTTAGACATTTACCGATAAGCTTCAAAATCCAAGTTGCAAAAGGTTGCCATCTGCTTCGACCACTCAGGTCAATCAACAAACCACATCCATCAACAGGTTTGTTCGTTGAAGGAAGATCCCCAATTCCAGAAAAGGATTCACAAAAACACTTGATAGTAGCCTTAGAGTATCCATCGAGTGAAGCCACGTACGAAACATCTGTGAAAGCAACGATCATATATTATAAACAAGAGAAAGAGAAAGAGCAATTAACGAAGACGATGATGTAAGTAAGTAAATAGTACCTTGAATGAGTAAAATGGAATCAACAAAGAACTGTCTGTAAGCATCTCGTGCTCCGGATCGAAGCAATGATAAAAGCGAAGCGAGTGTTTCGAAGAAAACTCCATGACGAGAACGAAAAAGAGGTTCTGCGAAGAAAGGGAGTAAGCGAGCGAGGATTGGTAAAATAGCGGTGGGTTTGCCATGGTAAAACACTCGAGGGAAGTTTCTAGCGGTGTGAGAGATGAGCTTAACCACAGCAATCACTTCTCTCTCATTTGCGGAGGAAGAAGGAACCACATAAGCGTGTAGAAGATTCGGAAGAACGTTTCGGAACCTGACCTCCAAAGCGTCGTCGTCTGAGGGAGTAAGAGTGGAAGTTGATGTTGACGATGATGACGCTATGCGTTCTCGTAGTTCACGCAATAGGCTCGATAGGTTTGCACTTCCCATCCTCTCTTCTTCTCTTCTTTACTTTCTTTCATCCCTTATTTCTTCCCTCCCAAAATGCTGTCGCTGTTACCGTTCAATTTCATTTCTCTCTCTTTCTTTCTTTCTTTCTTCCCTCCCTCCTACTAATGAATCTGTGTGTTTTTTTCACTCCTTTTATTATGAATGCATAAATGAGACTGAAATTCTGACTGAAGGAGGAAAAATACTGGACCTTAAAAATAAAATAAAACGGACTTCAAAAAACCCTTGTAGCCTAGTTTGGGCCAAGTAACCTCAAGTAATCGGTTCCCGTCTGTTTATGATGAACCTACTGGGCCAAATAACCTCAAAAAGGAGATGAGCATGCAAAATAAAAAATATATAAATGTTTTATTAGAAAATATTGGATACTTTATATTAAAAAAAGTTTGTTTTTCTGCAGATTATAATAGTCTTTATATTTATAATTTCTTAAGATCCTAATATGATGTCATTTTTGGGTGAAAATCATAGTATTTTTATAATTTTAATTTATTTCATGATTATAATAGTCTTTATATTTATAATTTCTTAAGATTTTAATATCTAAACGATGTCATTTGAGAATAAATATAGATCACTTATCTACATTAATTAATTGGAGAAATATTTTTTCCTTAAAAAAATTACAAGTAGATGTCAGACCTAAATAAATTAAGCCTACCAAATGAGCCAACCTTTTATTATCAGACCCGACAATGCCCTACCTCACTAGCGACTTTGTGATTTTTTAAATTTATGTTGGGTAGGATTGTCTGAAACTGAAGACAGATGAGATGACTGTCAAGTAATTTTCCTTTTTATTTTTTAAAAAAGTTCTAGGCTTTTTTATGTGGTTATTGGTTAATCACACAATCCCCTAATATTCCCACTTCACCAATTGGGTGATACTTAGGTAGTGTTTGATAGAGATTTTCTTGGAAGATATCCAAGTATCTGAGATTGTTATTTTATGGTGTATTTATTTGGTAAAAGACATTCAAAAAATTTGCTAGCAAACTGATTTGGCCAGCTTTAGACAATTGTGTGAAAATTGGGACAAAAAATATTGTGCAACAATACCACTTCCAACATGGTATTGAAAGATAACCGGTAATATGGAAGAAAGAGGACCAAAAACATTGTGCAACAATACCATTTTTTCGGTAATATTTCGGCCAATCAAATAACTTTTTTTTTGACTTTTCTACCAAACTCATCTTCACATCATATTCTTAGTAATTATAATTTTTTTATAAAAAGAATTTCTCTCCCTTACCAAATGTTCCCTTACGATCGTTTGAATGGACTTGTAAAAATTTTATATTTTACTTATTTTAGAAGTATTTTTTTACAAAAGTTAAAGTAAAAAAATATTTGACTTATGACTTGTACATTTTTTTTTAAGTTGAAATTTTTAACTTCCAGAAAAACAAATTTTTTATTTTTTTGGTTACCTATACTTTTATTTTAAAGCATATATTAGGAACAGTACACACCCTTCGCATTTCCGATGATGTGTCAGAAAGCTGGTGGTGTCAGAGTTCGCTACATATAATTTTTTTAACTAAGTTCGCCTACCACATGGGATCCTCCATTTTTTATTTTTTTTATTTTAATACTTGTTATCAACATATGACATTGCAAACCGAGTTCACCTGTGTCAACCCCCGTGGCAAATTGAAAATCAAACCCCTTTATTTTAAAGCATATATTCAAACAACTTTGTAGTAGATTTTCCCCAAATTTTAAATTTAAAAATGTGAATTGATAATAACATGCAATTAGAGATTGGTTAGTTTCTTTACGTCAAGACAAGATAGAAATTTGAGATTCAATATGGTGGACTACTACTAACCATTTGAACAAAAATGATTTGAGAAAGACGCGTTTATCAGCTACAAACTAACCTTTAAGTACATACATATCAAACTAATCTACAATAAGAATCCAAAGAACTCTCTTTATACAATCCTCCTACCCTACCTGCTAAATAGTCACAATTTGTAGCAGATAATGCCAACATGAGATGAGACATGCTAATTAATAATTACATTACATGGATTTGGTTGTACTCAATTTGGGACAGTAGTCCAACTAGGTGGAAGCCGATCAGAAGTGGTAGGAACACCTCTAACGTTAATGTCAAGTGGCATGAGACGGTAATTCATGTCAATCTCCCTGAAAATCTTGATCATCTCTTCAATCAAAAGGGATCTCCTCACAAATCTTTCTCCCATGTCTTGGAAGTTCATTCTATGAGTTGGCCAAATCGCCATTTTCACCATGTTTAATTGGTCATGATCCTTGAAGACTATAAAAGGTGAAGGATACCAATGCTCCTTCTTGTTATCAATGTAACTGCATTCAAGTGATTAATTAGCAGTTTCAGCTATAATTACATATACTACACTACACCAACAAGCATGCAACAACACAAAAAAGGAGACAGTTTTCACCACATACCTCTGTATTTTGTGTTTCATAAGTGAAATCTTTTCAACTGGGGTAGATACATGTATACAGAATTCGATAGCATCTCCCATGTCAGGACTCCGGTAGAAATTATATATGGCCTTAGTAGCGAGGACACTGTTAGGTATCGTAATCTTTTGATTATCGAATCTTAGAAATATGGTTGTCAATATGTTCATTTCTTCTACAACCATCTGAAATTAGTTAGCAAAAATGAACATAAATAAAATTAGGCCCTGCCTGTTTACATGAAAACAGAATATGTACACTCGTGATAGGCTATAGAGATAAACATTACCTGGACCCCATCAATTTCGCATCTATCTCCCACATCAAATGGGTGCATGACAAATAAGAAAACAATTGCTTCAAATACGGTCTTGCATGTGTTTCCAAATATAAATGCAACCAAGACAAGCTGTGAGCTCACAAAGAGAAGAAATTTGGTGGTGGCAATTTCCAATATCAAGAGCCAAATAACCAGTATAATAATGGCAACTAAAAAATTGAGCATTCGATGAAGTTTGTTCACTGCCGTTTTAGTGTCATTCAATGTCAAAGCAAGTGCTCTCCTCTCCCTGAATGCATTGACCTGGATAATTAAATACATTATAATGCTGTAAATATCAACGGAAACCAGGAACCGATAAAATATTGACTCTGCCTCTATGCAAATTTTATTCATAACTTAAGATCCTTCATGGCATGCGAGCAGAAGAAGAAGAAGGAAAAGGACAACAGTAAGTTATATTAGATGCAATCAATCAGTCTTTTCTGCACTAGTGTGCCGTTAGGTAGCTGAGATAGACAGGTTCAAAGAAGTGAATTGGCTTACAACCCTTCCAACTGAGCTTTGGTAACATAACAAATTAACACTATAGGTTAAAGTTTAAATTAAGTAAATAATGTCATAGAACCATATTGAGAGATGTGATGAAAACATCAAGCAAACGCTATCCAGTTTTACTTCTAAAAGTAAATAATATTCCATCAGACAACCAATAGAAAAATGATTCGTATAGGTAACTACATGGTTTAGATACTAAAAAGTAAATATGTCAATCTAGTTCTTCAAATTATGCTTCATATATGTTAGTTATTTCTTACCACCCAGTTCTTCAAGGCTGATTTGCTGATTTTCCCAGAATCAGAAGCTCCTTCAAAGAGATTCATGGTTTTTGCAGCTTCATCTTCTCGCATAAAACGCATCAAGTCCTCCGGGTAAATATACCTGCAAAAAAGCAAGCAATAAGATGACCGAAAGAAAGGTATATAATAAACTATGGAATATTGAATCAAGGATCGGGACAAGATGTCATAGTCAACACTTTCTTTATTGGTCATCACTACACACCCAATTAATCATGCCTCCTCATCCGAGAGAGAGTTACAGTAGCACTTATTAAGAAAAAGATGATGCGAAATAGAGGCTCCAGTGAGAACAAAGCATCAAAAGAAAAATATTCCAACTAAAAGGGTAGAGGAAGACCAAAGAAGAAAGCATTAGTAAAAACCATTAAAAAGAAATATGATAGTAGAAATTTTGGTTTTTGATACAGCCCAATTGTGTTCACTCGTCCGCGTATCAAACCCTGCCTATAGGGATAAGTTCTTCTTGTATGTTTGGGAAGGTAACTATAATACTAGAAAACAAGATTCATGTCTTCAACACCAGACTATATAAGATTCATGTTAAGTAAAACACAAATTATGGAAACCCTTTAAGTCAATAAAGAGGTGTGTGACTGTGAATCAAAGTTCTGAAGAATATCAAAATTCCACCAGGTGAAAAATTCGTACCTAAGAGAAAGAAATAGGAGTGTAAAAACCATAACAGTCAGAAACTAAGACAAAAAATAAAAGATTGGAAATGGGATAAGTTAATGGATAACCTGATGCCGCGCCTAGCAACATTTTGAAATATTTTCTTTGCTGCTGCTTTGGCCTCATTTTCACTTCTAATTTGCGTGGCATTCTCATCATCATTAGTTGAATCAAGTATCTGTTCATCCAATGTAGAAAGGGCGCCATGCCGGACCATATTCATTAACCTTTTCATATTCCAGGCAGAGACATTATTTGGATTCAGCTTATGCAGGTCATCAATAGATATCCCATTCCCATCATCTGATTTCTTGGAAAGTGGCCTTGAAAACTTGCTACTCTTTCCTCTGGGGCTTCTCTGGAGCATTCCACTCCTCAACCTCCCACTCTTGAGAGTAGGGAATGCAGTCGCTCTAAGGTCAGCGGGTATGGTAACCCCAGCATTCTGCAGCTTCTGAACCTCATCAGCAAGCCTTTCCTCCTCTTCTTCAGCCTTTTGAAGTTCTATAGAAGGTGGCCCCGAAAGTGTTTCAATCACAAATTGATTAAACAGTGACTCTTGAATCCTATCAAAGTAGGTGCTTACATGGAATGAAGAAGCCAGAACCTTAACAGCAAGAGTTTTCAGCAACCACACCAAAGTACCAACCAAGAAACAGACCAAGACCTTAGTGACATATTGCAGGAAATCACTGTTAGTCTCCCTCTGAACTCTCTTATCAAACAAAAAATGCCAAGCAATCAAAACAAGGCCCAACCATAGACAATTTTGAACTGCTTTCTTCACACCATACACAAAATAGAGCACCCTCTTCCTCAAAAGGAAATTCCTTTCAATGCAGAACACAGCAATCCTTATGACCCAATCAGAAACCAAGCGACCACAAATAAGAACAAGAATCATCACCTCCCATTTCCACAACTTAAGCTGCCAGAGTTTCTTGTCCCTCAGAATTGAAATACTAAGCGTGGCTATCAGTGCACCAATGATCAAAATCAAACTCAACCACTCAAGCAGAATCCAGAAGCTAAAATGGGTCTTCTTATACTCATCAGGAAGATCATCTTCCAAAAACGGATCATCATCGTCATCATCACCCTTTTTATTATTACCCAAAAACCCGGAAAAAAACTGCCCGGATTTCGGGACCCGACCCGATTTCCTGTCGGGTTCATCAGGCGGGTCCATCAATCTGGACCTGGTTTTGGTCTTCAACAAATTCCTCTGCATCGAAAGGTTCCTCTCAAATGAAGCGTTCGAGGTACACCTAATTGGCTCGCCATCACCATTATGAGCCGGAGACGGAGACCGACGACGGTCGTGATAAGGCGGTTGCGGAGGCCTATGAAAATCTCCGATCGGCGGCGAGTCCTTGCTGTGCCTTCTTCTAATAGTCGAATCGTTCGCCACCTCGACCACATTGGAAGTGGGTTCCTCGAACGAGACCTTGAGCTCCTTCGACACCCGGTAGGTCATCGGAGACTCCTCCACCGGCGTCAACTTCTCCTCACCGTCACCGTCTCCGTCGCGGACTCCTTCGCCGTCGTTCTGGAGCTCCTCCATTTCCAAATCCATGTCCAGCGACATCTCGCCGGAAGCTTGCTGCTTGTGTAAAAACGTTCGAATCAGCTTCGACGGCGGGTCCTCCGTCTGACCCTTTTGCCGGAAATCAAAACTCTCATCTTGAGCATTGTCACCGGCGGTGCCATCCTTCTGCCAGAAATCATAGCTGGACTCCCTCCAAATCTTGTTTCCTTGAGCGGGTTCTCCTTCGTCAATCTTCACGACAACATCATCTCCGGCCATTAGATAAGGGTGGCGGGTTTCTTGATCTTGGAGGATTGGAAGCTGCTCGTGATCGGAATCTGGGTTTCCTTTTACGGAAAACCTTCTGGTGTATTTGTTGTAAGAACCATAAGATTTGAACGATTTCTTTATAGATTGCATCAAAGCTCAGAAAAAATAAATGTTTTCAGATTACAATCATAAAAGTTAAAATGGGAGTGGGGGAGTGAGTATTCGGTGACCAGAAAATTATTTTTTAAAAAAAAATAAAATAAAATAAAAAATAATGGCTTTTTGAGTTTTGAGAATTTGGGATGGAAAGGGTCTTTCTCGGACAATGTGCTGACGCGTGTACTGTGGATCACAGACCAGAGAAAGAGAAAAGGAGGATGCAAATGCTCGATGTTGAATGTTGATGACGAGAATAATGTTTTAAATTGATTGCTTCATGGGACAAAGAGTTGTGTTGTTATAGTCGTGTGTTTGTGTATTGTTATGTGTTTGTGTTGTTGCTGTTATTGTAATACCGTGGTCCTTCTCCAACAGCCGCGTAATGGACATCCAATTTGCGGGGTGCTCGATGCTATTATTAATTTATTATAATGCATGGCCATGTGCTACTAGGTTTGGACTTTGGAGTTCATTTTTGTTTTTTTTTTTTAAGGAAAAAAATACCAGAAATTAAGTATCAAAACTAAAATTTGTTATCATGTTTTTACACAGAATTTGATTTAATCTCTTCAATTTAAAATCAATGAAACATACCCTTCAATTTCCAGAACTAAATTCATATTTGTTTCTATCAACTTTTTATACATATATTTTAAAATTCACTCAATTTTAATTTGTTTAACTCAGTTCAAAATTAAACATAATTTTAAAGCATATAAATATTTTTTTGCAGTTAATAAATTTATTTTTTGACTAAAATTAATATATATTATCTTAACTAATATATATACATATATATATATATATATATATATATATGCTGATAGTCTCTTGTATGATGTTTATCTTAAATTAATATATTTTATAAATAAAGCTATAATTTGAACATCTTGCTCATAATTTGTTGTGATTATTTATCGATAGTGGAAAATAAGGTTATTGAATCGCAATGTGCATCGTGTATCATTTGTTGATTTTCTATATCTTGTATCGTGAATCGTATCAAATTATAAGATACATAAACATAATAAAAGAATTAAAATATATATGTTAAAATATTTATCTAATTATTTCCTTTATTGATATATATTTTTTAGATTAATTTTTAATTTAAATTACAAATCAAATCTTTATTTTTTTTTATTAATAATAATTTTTTAGCTTTTTTCATTTAAATTGTAAATCAAATCTTTATTTTTTTTAATAAAAAATATAAATTTTGATTTAATTTTCATATTATGTGATACAAGATATATATCATATCATATAATACAGTATCATCCGATACAAATCTCTTTTCGATAGATCGAGCGATACATATCGTTGCACTTATGAATCATATTGTATCGTAAGATACCGATAATTATGGTGAAAAATATATATTATTTTTCCATCAAACAAATAACCTTTTAATCATTTAGTATATTTTTTGTATAAAGCGATTCCTTTTTATCAAGTTTTAATAAAATCATTTTTTTCTTAATTAGATTATGAATTAACATAAGTAAACAGTAAGGGATTTTTCATAATCAAATTTTTAATTATATTGTACATTTAATTTAAGAGAAATATAATTCTCATATTACATGAAATAAATTATCTTATACAATATATTAAAATATAGGTGAAATTTATTTTATTTTTTCTCTTTTTTTCTCTTTAATAGGTTCTATTATCTACTCACTTTTTTATATGTTAAGTAATACAAATTATTTCACCAGAAACATATTCGCTAGTTTAAATGCACATTTGTAACTGTAAATTGTACAATTTGAATCATCCGCAGGCCCACTTCAACACGTCAATTTGGCACCATTAATAAGTACAGCTAGAATCTGATAAGTGACAATCACATTAAGCGGAAGTATTTAATATGGTCTAGATCATTGAATTATTTTCTCTCATAATATTAATTTTTTTTATCCTTATTATTTTTTTACTTTTCTAACTTTATCCTCGTATTTATACCACCTAAAAATGGTGGCGGGTTCACTCTAAATAATCTCCGCATTAAGAACTAAGAAGAGAAGCTTTTTCCAAATAAAAAAATAAAAAATGCGTAGCTAACGTGGGTAACTTGTATTACGGTTTAAACGATAAAATTGGCTTCGCTTAGATCATAAAAGTAGTACAAGTAAAGAAGCACAAACAAAACAAAACAAAACGGAAAAGCTAAGTATGGAAAAGGTGAAAATAAAGACAAGGGAAAAGCAGGAGAGGTAACATGCGGAAAAAATTAATTCATTTGGTATATGATGAATGAGAAATGGCCTTTCTTTTTCCATTTGTTTTGAAGGAATAACTGTTTTCAGAGTGGAGGTTTTTTTTTTTTTTTTTTGTATAAACCGTAGATTTGGCCATGTGCTATTATTAGGTTTGAACTTTGGAGTTCATTTATTTATTTATTTTAAGAAGAAAAAATATACCAGAAGTTAAGTATCAAAACCAAAATTTGTTATCATATTTTTTCACATAATTTAATTTAATCCCTTCTATTTAAAATCAATGAAACATACCAATTTCCAGAACTAATTCAAATTTGTTTCTATAACTTTTTTATACATAGATCAAAGCTATGAGTGCTCAAAACTCATCACTTTTTTGTTGGTAATCGACTCCCTACATTTTTAATTTGTCTAAACTCAGTTCAAAATTACACATTATTTTAAAGTTTATAACTATCTTTTGCAGTTAATAAACATTATTTTATTGTTTTTAAATAATAGTATATTTGTACTGATAGCTTATTTGTATAATGTTTATCTTAAATTAATATATTTTATAACTAGTTAGTTAAAACATATAAATATGTTAGTGCATGTTTCTATTTGATTATTATTTTAGAAAACAGTTTTTTATCATAAAATGTTTTTTAGTTTTTGGCAATATGTTTGGGTTGTTAAATTAAAATTAAGTAATCGTTTACACTGAAAATGATTTCTTTTTCAAAAAGCTATAATTTGAACATCTTGCTCACAGTTTGTTGTGATTATTTATCTACAGTGAAAAACAAGGTTGTTGAATCATAATGTGTATCATGTATCTTGGCTGATTTTTTGTATGGTGAATAGTATCGAGTCGTAAGATACAAAAATATAATAAAAAATAATTTAAAATATTTATTTAGCTATTTCCTTCATTAATACATATTTTTTAGATTAATTTTTGAATTTAAATCACAAATTAAATCTTTATTTTTTTCCTTATTAACAATAATTTTCTTAGATTTTTTTATTAAAGTCATAAATTAAATCTTTATTTATTTTTTATATTACAAATTATAAATATTGATTAAATGATTTTCATATCGTATGATACACGATATATATCATATCGTAGATACAGTATCGTATTATTTGATACAAATCTTTTTTCGATACATTGTGAATCATATCTTATTATACGATACTGATAATTATGGTGAAAAATAAACATTATTTTCCCATCAAACAAATAACCTTTTAATCATTTAATATATTTTTGGTATAAAGTGATTTCTTTTTATCAAGTATCAATAAAATCAATTTTTTTCTTGAATTAGATTATGAATTACCATAAATCACACACCAAAGATTATGAATTACCATAATTAAACAGTAAGGGATTTTCTCATAATCAATTTTTTAACTATATTGTACATTTAATTTAAGGGAATATATTTCCCATATTATACGAAACAAATTATCTTACGCAACACGTAACCAAAATAGGTGAAATTCATTTTTTATCTCTCTCTTAATGGTTTAACTCATTTTCTTATATTTTACATATGATACAATTTATCTCACAGAAACATATTTTCCTTAGTTTAAATGCACATTTGTTTTTACCAAAATAAAAATAAAAATGGACATTTGTAAGTTGTAACTGTAAATGATACAATTTGAATCATCCGCAGGCCCACTTCAACACGTCAATTTGCTACCATTACTAAGTACAGCTAGAATCTGCTAAGTGACAATCACATTAAGAAGGGAAAATAAAGATGCATAGCTAACATGGGTAACTTGTATTGAGATTATAAAAGTAGTACAACTGTACAAGTAAAGAAGCACAAACAAAACAAAACGGATAAGCTAAGGATGAAAAAGGTGAAAATAAAGACAAGGGAAAAGCATGAGAGGTAACGTACGGCAAAAATTAATTCAGTTGGTATACGATGAATGGGAAATGGTCTTCTTCTTTTTTCATTTGTTTTGAAGGAATAACAGTTTTCAAAGGGTGGAGGGTTTTTTTAAAAAAAATAAATCATAGTTATTCTTTACGTGAAGTAGCTTTTTTGGGATGAAAATAGGATTAAGGTTTTAAATTTTTTCAAAAAATAAAAAATAATAAAAGATGGAACATATATATATATATATGATACATATATATATATATATATATATATATATATATATATATATATATATTTGATAACGGAACATATATTTTCATCTTAATAAGTTCTTATATGCTAATTGAATTACCGTGTAAAGTGTGGAGATGTAAAACAAATATCATGTCGTAGAAAAATGTATTACTTTCTTATAGACACGTAAAAGCATGTGGGTCTCACTTTTTTTTTTTTTACCACTCTTTTCTCTCTCCTCTCTATGCAGTTTGTGTATGTAGGAAAGGAATATTATTTTCCTATGACATGTCAAAATAATCGCCTTTAAGAATAGAGAGAAGTGTTTATCCTATTAAATGACATAATTTATATGATTATATCATTTCACTCTTATAAAGAGGTGGGACCCACATCTTTAATTTTTTTCAACTCTCTCCTTTTTATCTATCTTTTTTCCTCTCTTAAAATGATATAATTTTACATCATTTAAAATCATATACAATTCTTTTTCTTAAAGATATGGATGAATTGTTTAGTTAGTAACAGCAGCAGCATGCGTATCAAGATGATCGCGAGTAGGTTTCTTTTCGGGTCAATGATGGTGACAGACAAATCACAAATGAGGAGGTGTCCGTGTCTCTTTTACCCGTCATTATCGCCCGCAGTGTTCTCTTTCCTTATTTCCCACCTGACCTACCATTATTTCTTGTTTTTATTAATTTATAATTTCATCATACAGCTGTAATGCAAGTATCTAAGTTAATGGAACAAATAAAATTCATGACATAAAAAGGAATCATTATACATGTGACTGACTTAAAATATAAGATTACAGTAATTATAGTTTTCATTCAGTCAATAACTAAACTTTGACTTGTTATAAATTCTATCTTTTCTAAAAAATATATATATTTGCTAACTCTTAAACTCTTCAACAAATTATTCCTTTTTATAATAGAATATAAGATCATAACTTCATTTTAAGATCATAAAATATAGGGAAATAATTTTTTCATTTTACATGGAAAAATTAAAAGATATAAGAGTCTGTTTCAGTATCTTCTTATATAAAAATATCGTCTTGTCTTTTTTAAAATTACATATTTCATATCAAATATTACTGGAGAAGGATTATTTGAAACTGGTATTATGAGTTTAATATAAATATTTGGGATATCTTATGTTTCTTTGCAAAATTTATGAATATTATAGATTATAATTTATTAATTATAACTATTAATTAATTAATAGTTTTTAACAAACTATTACCATCAAATGACAAAAATCAACATATCAAATATTTTAATGTGACATTATTGATTATAATATATTATAACTATTAATAAAAGTTTTTATATTACCATCAAATGACAAAAATCAACATATCAAATATTTTAATTTGACATCATTAATAATATATGCTGACTAATAAAAGTTATCATCTTTTATTACGCAATCTGTAAGTTTTAAACAATAATATTTCTTTATTGGGAAAGCTATTTAGTTATGTCATTTTAAGGGAGAGATAGATATAAAAATATTTTTTTATTCAAAATTTAAATTAAAAAAAATTCTCCACTTTCTCCACATGATTTTCATTTTTTATTTTTTTTTTTTTTTTGGTAAAAGTTCATTTTTTATTTTTATTTCTCTACTAAAATGACATAACTTATAACTTTTAAAATGACAAACATCAAATAGGAATATCGAAATGAACAACAAATTATAATTCTTCCAATAAACTCGTTGACAAGAAAAATAAACTTGTTATTTAATTTAATTTAAGTATGTAATTACTTGTTAGACGTAGAAAACAAGAAATCAAACAAAATATATTCAGAAAAAACAAAAAAAGAATACCGAAATATTTATAATCTCTTTTTTAGGATATTCTCATCAAATAAGTAAGATATTAATCTCTTAATATACAGGAAACCATAAAGATAAATTCTTTTTTAAAATAATATTTTTTACTTATACATAAATCTCAAATTCAAACCACATCATATAATTACTTGAAATACAGAGAGTCAGAAACCCGACAATTGAGATGAGTATATCCATTATTAACACATATGTGTTTTATAATAGTTATGTCGTAGAAAAAGTAATAGTGTAATATTATAGAGATTCGTTTTATATGCTTTAGTTTTTTTTTTTTTTTTGCTTCAAAAAGTGTGGGCGCACAAAAGATTATGTGTGTAGGAAACTGTTTGTGTCATGTTAAATGATGAATGCAAGTCCCTTAACATATATGGCATTTGATGAAAATTTCCAATAAAATAAATTAAAGTTAAAAAAAAAATTGATGACTTCACTCTAAGGGTGTAAATAGACCAGACTTTAGTTTAAACAGACTAGATTTGTGTAAAAAAAATATTGGGACTGACAAAGTTTGTTAGAAGTTTGTTAGCTGTGTAGTGTGTAGGCTTTTTAAAAAATATAGGTTTATTCTATTTTATTATTTGCAAGGCAAGGTAGGAGGCCTAACCCATTTATTTATACTTACTCCACACAATACGGGAAGCAC
The DNA here is from genome assembly GCA_032173675.1 of Gastrolobium villosum. Lineage (NCBI taxonomy): Eukaryota > Viridiplantae > Streptophyta > Magnoliopsida > Fabales > Fabaceae > Gastrolobium > Gastrolobium villosum. The sequence goes on along the minus strand of JAVKPL010004919.1, from coordinate 119,438 downwards.
TTTGGTTTTTTTTTTTTTTTTAGTATTGACAAGGGAAAGTGGTAATTTTTACATGATTTTGCATCTAAGTTGAGTAAACACGGACAATAAAGAAATCGTAGACTGGTTCACACCAAAAATTAAAAAAAAAAATTAATTAATTAGGAATTCCTAATTGATATATAATAAAAGGTGTCTTTCGATGAAATTTTTTAGATAAATTTATAACATAAGTTTTTTAAAAAGCTTTTTCGTAAACTAATGTCCTATCCTAACTAGAAAGAGTAGCTTGGAAAAAATGCTAAAACAATTTTCTTAATATTTCTATTTCAACCGTAAAAAATATCTAATTAATAGAAAAAAAGTAACACATTTTGTAATCAATTTTTTTTAAATAAATACAAACAAACGGCCTATATACTGCCTTCCTTCCTTGCACACAAAATGAGATACAACAACTAATTAATGAGATTATTAAAATTACCTTGTATTTAGAAAAGAATACATATTATATTTTTATTATTGATATCATAGTATACGCTAAAATATAAGTTACCCCCTTGAACTTTGACCATGTGTCAAATTATCACTTTGTACTTTTAATTGTTTCAATTAACCCCTGTATTTTATAATTGTTTCAATTTTTTGAGATCTGTCGCTTAGGGCATGTGAGGAGATTTAACAGCATTTGTAAAATTTCTAACAGAATTGTTGATTTCAAACAATTATAAAAGACAGGGGTTAATTGAAACAATTAAAAATACAAAGAGATAATGTAAAACAAGATTAAAATTCAAGGAGTAACTTATATTTTAGCCATATTATATCATGTTTTGTAATATAAGAGTGTAAAGCTATATTAAAACCACTAAAAGAAAAATCAATAATTGAGATTTTTCTCTAAAAGGAATTCTTTATTTTAGGAAAGCAAAATACGACTCGTTGGATCACAATGGGATCATTTATTTTGTAACAACAAATACAGTTCTCAATCATTTATGCTTAGGTAATGTTTCCTTAGGATTCACTGTTGTCTTTTATGGTCAAGAAGTAGCAACATCTAGGAAGCCCTGTTTTTTCATACCTAAAATATTGTAACATTAGAGTGTTGACTAATGATCAAGGCCTATAGAGACAAGTTATCCATTAAATTGAGTTTTTCAGCCCCCAAAATAGACGATTCTCCCACTCCTCTTCTCTCTGTCGCTAAATTTATGAACAGTGAACACTTCCTTTGATGTGCATGTTACTAAATGCTAAACCTCTTTGTTAATGTTCCAGTAGGAAAACAAAAACAAAAAAAGATAGCGGCGGAAACAACGGCAATAATGGAGGAAAGAAGGACCACAAGTCCACCACGTATTTTTTTTCCAAGTACTTACATGTTAGATTAGAAACCAATTCATTTGACTAAACTTTCCAAAGCACCGTTAGTAATACACGTGTCAATAAAATAGCATACACAGCACATATAGTTCACACATGGACAAATTTTAGTAAAAGTGAGTCTCCAATATGTCAGTGATATAAATAAGGGATATTTTATTTTTATGGTATAGAAAAAAAAATTATTTCATGTTGTTGTTGAAATAAAAGTATAAGTAAGATCTAAAAGGAGAGAAAAAAAGAGTAGTGGGATCCAACCTTATTTTGTGTGTATAAGAATTATTTATCTCATGTAAAATCAGATAAAGATAACTCTATATATAAATAGGGTTTATCATCAATCATTTAACATGACCATAAAAGCTTTCCTACACACACAACATTTTGTGGGGTCCGCAATAAAAAAGCTCTGGCACGCAAAATGAATCTCTATAACATAACACAATCACTTTTCCTATAACATAACTCTTAAAAAACCATATAAATATAGCGTACAAAATAGCGGTTTAGTACTTGACATGAAATAATCGAGAATGCATGAGCTAGAGCTTTGAAATTGAAACCATAAGGGCATTGAAACTAAAAATTTTGTGGTGGGAAAGAGAGAAGTATCTACGGTGGAGAAATATTCTTAATGTTCAGATCATTCAATGATTTGATGTTCTCTCTCACTACACTTATTTTTATCCTTTTTTTTTTAATTTTATCATCTCATTTACACTAAAGAATTACCCGAAAAATGATAGTTCCTGTCTATAATAAATTTTCTCCTACGGTGGAAGAGTTTGAGTTTGGTTTTGCCAACGCGATCGTCCTTCTTCCCTGCATTTGCCCTTGTAGTTGTTGTTTCTCTCTTATTTTATTTCTGCGACATCAACATGGTACAAATCGAGGGTCAATAGTTAGCAATACCTACGTCGGGTTAATAGTTTAGACTATTTCATTTTTTTAATCTATTATTATTTTATTTAAATCAAACAATTTTTTAATTTAATTTTTAAAAAATTATATATTTTCCCTTTTTAATTCATATTTAGATTTTATCTAAATTAATTACATATATATTTTTATAATTTTGATTTTCAAAACGAGTTGAATGCTTTGACGTGACAAAATGACAATATTCCTAACCAAATAACGACAATACGTCATAATCAATTGTTTGTTCTACTAGCTTCGAGAGAAATTCCGAACTCCCTAGGTCCCAGACCCCATGTAACGTACTCCATTGATACAAATTTAATCAGAAGCTATTTTTCTCCGACTTTCACGTAAAATATATTTATATTGATTTAATAATCATAGTTATATCTTCGAACACCAGCCAATTTAAGTATGTTTGTTATTTATGTTGATTTCTGGGCTTTTTCATCTATATATTTTTCTTCATTTATTTAAAATCTCAAATAATTTATCAAAATAATATATAGTGAGATACATATAAAAAAAATATCATTTCATTATTTGGCAAATTATCTAACTTTTAAGTCAAGGAAAAAAATATTTCTCTCTTGACATTATAATTAGGAATAAGATATTATACCTATTTTTTTTTTCGTGTCAACTTTATTTATTCATCTTTAATATTATTGGATCAGAATTTTGTAAGAAAAGAAAAATATAAATATGAAAAAAAGATAGATAAAATATTATGGACTTTATTTTTCTCTTTTCAGAAAAGGTAAAAAAAAATTCCTACTCTCACTTTGATTTTGGTTTTTTTTTTTTTTTCTTCAAATAAAGTGGATTACACTATTCATTCATTGTGACAAAAACAAAATTTCTCTACGTGAAATGAGGGAAATAAAGTAAAAAGGCGTTGGCTGCTCACGTTTGAGTTTAACCAAACCTTATTTCATTTGCCATAGCTCTTATATGTAGGAGTAGTCGAAATATTATATGTGGTTTGATTTTCTCATCATTTTTTAGGTTGAATTTTTAATGTAAATGGAAAGGTAAAATTAAAAAATGAAAAAAAATACAGGATAAATTAAAGGATGAAAGAAAAAATTAATGTTGTGAAACGATGTGAGAAAATGTTTTCCAATATTACATAGCTTGTTATTAATGTAGTCAAAAGGCGTTGGTTGCTCATGCTTGAGTTTAACCAAACCTTATTTCATTTGCCATAGCTTAGCTCTTATATGTAGGAGTAGACCCACTATGATAGGTCCACGCACGCATTTACTTGTCTCTTACGTATCAACCTCCAATCCTCATGGGCCGTGGACACAGTGCATTCAGAACCTGTCTTATCTGTGATCATGCTATGGGTACGTTAATTTTTCTTCCATGTTTTATGGACGCACGTTAATTCTTCTTCCATGTTTTATTGGCACGTTAATTTGTTTAGGTGCATGCGTATCAAGATGATGTAAGTGGCTTGCTTTCAAGTCAATGGCAACGGTGCAGGCTCACAAATCACATACGAGGAAGTGTCTCCCTTTGCCGTCATTGTCGCCTCTTTTGTTTCCATTCAAAGTTTCCCACCATCATTTTGTTCTTTTATTTTAACTTTAGGATATTTATCTCTTTAATTAATGTGTAATTTGACCATATACTATCTATGAGCTGTGTCAGTACATTAATGGAAGAAATAAAGTTTAATATTATATAAAAAAAAACTGATTTAAAAGAAGGGAAAATATTTTATCCGGAGAAATTTTTTCTCATATTAGTGACTCATAATATAAGTGGAGCCCACAAAATAGTGGAGAGAGAAAAAGTTTCAAGGTGGGACCCGCTTGTATTATGAGTCACTAACATAAGAAAAAAAATTTCCTTTAAAAGGAGAAAATATTTTCCCTTAAAAGAAATATATGACGAAGTTAAAAGATGAAATGACACTTACACCAAAAAAAAAATCACATGAGTCAATAACTAAACTTTGACTAATTATAAACTCTCACTACTTATTAATTTTTTAGATAAATAAGTCCATTTTATAATCATAAATATGATTATATTTATCAATTTGATAGAGATATATCTCTATCAATTTGCTTAGCAAGAAACCATGAAGCATGGCTATCACCATGAACAGAATTAAAGTTCATGTGAACGTCTTTGTCTATAGTGCAATTTTCAAAATTCTTAAAAAAAAATCTCTAGTTATAGTTAATCCAAGTAGTGTAAATCAATTTCACATAAAAAAACAAAAAATTAAAGAGTTTATGATTTTACTAAAAGAAATTGGTCGAAATAAAACAAAACATTATTTAGTTTAGTTTAACCATATAGCGTTGAAATTTTTGTACATCAGGTGTGCGCACACCACTGTTCACACCTGAGGCTTAGATTGAGTTGATTGAAAATTCCAAAATATTTTATCCATTTCCTAATTATTATCAACTGATTCACAACCAAAGGGGACCAAAATCTGACTTTTGGCTTATGACCTTTGAGTCCGGACAAGAAGGTCAAGTGTTCATTTTGATTTGATTTTGCATCTAAATTGGAGTAAAATTCGACAATAAAGAAAATAGTCGATCAAACACAGTAATTGATTTAATATAATGACTTGCACATAAAATAAGACACACCCCAAGCTTCGTTAACGGGATTATAAAAACTACCATGTTTTTGAAGTTGCATATACACAAAATTTATATATTATATGTGGTGTTTTGTCGTATAATAATTTAAACCTTATACTTATATTAAAGTCATTCAATTATCAATGGACTTGATCAGTCACTATTAAGTATTAATTATTTTAGACTAATATATGGTGCTTCTTTTTTTATAAGCCCAATTCTACGTGCCTAAAAGGTTATAACCTTAAGGTGTTGATGTATAATGAAAAATAGACAAGCCCATTAGAAATGGTATTTCAGCCCAATTCAATTGGAAGATTTATGTCAAATGGCCAAGCCTTCTCCGCTAACAGTGTCTCTGATAGACAATGAACTTGTATTATCATAATTCAATGGGTTTTTTTTTTTTACCCTCACGATCCTTAATTAATAATTAATTATTTTGATCATAAAACTAATAAAAATTTAACCCCTTTCAAAATTATAACGCAAATATAAACATCTTTTACAGAAAAGGCACACCTCCTTATAAAAAAAAAAACCTACAATGTATACCCGAAAACTTAGTTTCTGAATTTTTTTTTACCGGATACGTAAAAGTTATGTGTATGTACGTAGGTGTGTACCTCTTGGAGAATAGTAAGTGAGCAGAAAATTTTCTTATAAAACTCACAGAATATTCTAGAAATTACTAAGATTTGTAACTATATGTAAAGCAATTGATAAAAATTGTCAATAACTTTTTTCATGTTATATATATATATATATATACATTTTTGGTATCCATGTTCTGTATATTTTTTATTCTCTCGTGTGGTTGTCAAAAAAAACAGAAAAATTTAAAAATAAGCTAATCCAAAACACATGCTATGATTACCAAAAAAAAAATAAAAAAAATGCTATAACACAGGTTCTCAAACTAACACATAATTCAGCTATTTTCTAACAAAATCATCTAATAATTTGGTGCTCTCTCTCACAATACTCATTTTTTCTTTTCCTTTTTATCCCTGTTATTTTTTTTCTTTTCCAATTTTAGAAACACGCTAAATTATCTCCTAGAGAGAGAGAATTACGAATAAAACAGTAATAAAAAAAATTAAAATCTGAATTCAATATATATGTTTTTGTTTTTGTTTTTTTAAATATCAAACTGTGCAAAAGCAGAAGACTAAAATATATACGACTGTAGAACTGAAAAGAGACAAAAAGAATTTGAGATAATCTCACTCTCAGTCGTTGATTTGTTTATGGACCACTCAGACTCCATTCCTGCACTTTATAGCAGCATTTAGAGAGAGACCATTCTTAACCAAATCATCCACAACTGAGTTTCCTTCTCCAAAAACCTGGTTAATCGGATCTAGAAAATTTTATTTATATTTGCACATTTAAAATAAAAGAATAAAGGAAAAAAAATTAATTATATTAAAATACAAAAGAATATAAACAAAAAAAAAGAAAAAAAAAACTTTAACTTAACATAAAAAAAAATAATCAAGAGTCAACTAAACTATCACAATTGAACATTTTGGATCCTCGATAAAAATTATGAGCCACAATTTAATTTTTTAGGAAAAAAAAGTCGACTCGTGGTCCGTATTCAAAAATAGACCCATATAATCAAAATCGTGGTCCTCTGAGATTGAAAAGTATCCACATTAGTTCCTAAAAAAGACTAACATGGGTCTATTTTGAAATTTAGAGGAATCACGAGATGACTTTTTTTAAGAGATTAAATTGGGTCATATAATTTTTGTTGATGACCCAAAATATATTTTATTCTTTTTTTTTTTTTTTTTTTTTTGCAAAAAATTTGTGTGTACACTTGCACACACTTGCATGTATACAGGTCGACCTCCCCATCAAGGTGAACCGGGGCGATGATTTGGCGAACCAACCAAATACAAGGATGTACGGCAAAGAGCATATTACAGGTTGCACTTTGTTATGTAAAGGAAGAGCATGACTTTACTGGTTATTAATACCGGATTTGCATTCGCCCTGTTACAGGATCGATTTGCATTCATCCTGACAATTGGATTTCCCTATTAATATTATCTTGTTTTTATTTTGTACACAGAACAGCTACCAAAATTTGTGGTCAAATTTGTATAATATCGATCCTTGTATTAAGTAGCATTGTTCTTTTCTAAATATTACTTTTGTACTTATAGACTTATAGTTGTGAACGTAACATAACTAATATAATTGGTTTAATGATGAATAGTGAGACTTGCATAATTTGCATGAAACCACGTGCTCCATAATTATATAAAAAAAAGTTGCCAACATAACACAACATCAACAATTATGTGTTACTGCTTGGACGTGACGAAAGGACAATCAGAGTTCAAACTTCAAACAAACAAACAATGACAAAAACTTATATAACTAAACGAATTTTGAGAGAAAACCCAAATTACACAAATACCCCATGTTATATATCCTTTCAATTAAAAAAAAAAAGTTTTGATCAAAATATATCGCCATTTTTTTTATATTAATAGTTCAATTGTTCTAATTATATAAAAAACACGTGTTTTAAATAATAAGAATTTACACAAATAGTTAATTTTTGTCGTTCAACGAGCCGACTAGTATATAATTCTGCAACCAGTTAATGATTCCAAAGCATTGGACTTTGTTACCTCTATTATATTTGAATGATTAAGCTTAACCAAACTCTATTTTATTTGCCTTATATGCATATGTGGACTCACTATGATAGGTCCATGCACGTAGTAATTTATTTATCTATCTCCTCCCCTGTTGCTGCATGGCATTCAGAATCTGTTCATTTTTAAGCGTGCTCAAGATGGTTTTGCTAACTAAACTATTTTCTACCTTACGTTTAAGAGGTTTACAAGCCTGATCATTGAGTTTAGCTCATTTGGCGAACCAGCTGCATGTTAGAAATGCCTAATGACACGCAATTAACTAAAAAATCCATTAAGAAACTGACCAAATATAGAAATATTAAACTTCACCAAAATAACATTTTCCTGAAAAGAAATAGGAGAATTGTTGACGTTACATTCTTCATTTATACCATCAGCTCCCTTTTACAGAGAAAAGAAATATGCCCTCGTAAAACTCAAAGAAATGGGTAATTGATCATTTCCAAAAGGGGGAATAATAGTCTCATGTTATATGGGAGTAGTTCTCTCATGTTATAGAGAGAATCCAAGTGGAGTCCACCATTAAAAAGCATAAAAGAAAAAGAAAAAAGAAGGGGTGCGATTTTCAAAGGGAGAGAAAATGAGATAACTATCTCATGTAAAATGAGAGTAGTATTGCATAAATCGTGCCAAATCTATTATAAAAGCAATTAGATAACGTGAAGAAAACTGTACATGTCAACGAAAAACTTAACGCGAAATGGCCCTTGTTCCTAGCTATGACCATGTTATGAACACAATCTATTCAAATAACCTCTTAGTGATGATGACCTTGTCTGAGGACAGACAGAAACCCTCCCCATTTATCCCTGCGCCGCTCCTCTCCGTCATCTCCAACCTGTTATACAAACATATTTAGCGTTATACATTTTATGATAAAAAAATATTATATTCTAGTATAGCTCATAACAAACTTATGATATTAACCACTGGCAGTTGGGTTTAAGTGATTTTCAAATGAGGCCTTTAACCATTAACCTCCCCTGCCCCCGGCCCCTCCGTTTTATGTGAAGGGGATAACCATGATATCATGTGAATACAATGCAGCTTTAGCATTGACAAAAAGGAAAAGTGGTGGAAATATAAATACACACACACACAAAGTAACTTTGCCATACCTCTTTAGCTAACTGCTGCAAGATCTCGATAATTTCAGAGAAATCAGGTCTCAATGTTGGATCTTGCTGCCAAGACCTCTCAAGAAGCTCAACAAACTTTGGATGGCTGTTCTTGGGGATGGTGGGTCGTAGACCCTGAAAACCATTTGCATTAACAAATAATCACTATCTATACAACATACGTCTTTCCGGTCAATCACGTAAACCACTTTCCTCAAAGTTTCCAGAAGCAAGGAGAAATTATCTGGCAGTTTATTCTACCAACTAAAGTAAAAAAATTACCTTTTGAACCACTCCTATAGCTGCTTGTAGAGGAGTCAAATATTCGTATGGAAGCTGGCAAGAAAAACGCAATAATTTCATGAGAGGCAAACCAATATTATACTAGTCATAAGGTGGTACAAATAAGAAATACCTTTCCAGTAAGCAACTCCCATAAAACAATTCCAAAACTAAATACATCAGCCTTGTGATCATACGGCTTGTGTTCTATAACCTTCAACGTAAAGGAATCATGGTAAGAATATCTTGCCACCAGAAAATATTTAAACAAGAAACGAAAGCTAATAAAAAGCATATTTTAGTGGGCTAATAGATTTGTTAGACCTTCAAGTCTTCCAGTAAGAAAAAACAGCAATGAACATTTCAATTCATCACACTACAGCTCCATAGATATTAAAAGAGTTACACACATTTTATTGTGTGTTTAAGTTTTGCACATTTTCTACCATTAACCACCATGGTTATTCTGAAATATAATGCAGCAGTGATCATTTTCCTCACACCAAATCCATCGATACAATTTAAACTGATGATGTTGATAATTTAGCGTAAGATTGAGTCGAAGGGGGAAAAGATAACACAAAGTCAACACTAGGATAAGATGAAAGCAATATACTTATCAAGAGTCAATATGATCACATGACTGGACACTTACCAAAGTGACTCATGAGTGTCAATAACTTTATTTGTTATGAATTGCCACAACGAAAAAATTAACTAAAAATCATCAAATTAACATAAACAGCTAACATTTATTGTAATTGAAATAACCAATTTTAGAAAGGACAAACCCATATGAGAACATAACAAGTAACAGATGAAGCTGTTGGAAAGCCCAACAAGATCATGTTTCAAGTAAACAATTTGAACAACCTAATGATAATAATATGAGAAGATTATATACCTCAGGGGCCATCCATCGATATGTTCCCGTTTCTGCTGTCATAACTCCAGATTGCACTTTCACTCTAGCAACCCCAAAATCAGCAACCTTTACAATCTGCAATGGAAGTATGGAAAAAAAATACGAACTTTCAATATGCAAATTTCACTTCTGTATGCCTGGTTTATGTTATTCATTTTATTTAGCCGTACACAGTCTAACAAAAGTTAAAGGAAACAACGTACACAATTTTCATCCATCAAAAGATTGGCAGCCTTCAGGTCTCTGTGGATTATGTTGTGTTGGTGCAAATAGTTCATTCCTTTAGCAACATCAATTGCAACTTTGAGCAGGGTAGGAAATTTAAAAGAACCCTTCTGCTTATGTAGGTAGTCATACACACTTCCACCAGACATAAATTCTGAAATTTGAAAAGGAAACAACCATTACAATTGGGTTGACAATTGCTAAATATTTAAGATCACATCTATTCAATTATTTTATTACATGATGTAATTCACCGGATTTCACCTGTTACAATGCATAGGCGTGGGGGCTTGGTACATGCTCCAATGAATTGTACAACATTCTTGTGTCGAACCTTTCTGCAATTTCCAGCAGCGAGTTTAACACGATTTATGGCTATATACATAACTTTTTTTAAATGAAAATACAACACTATAACCAATTTGCAATTTGCTAATTTTCCCATCACGAAAGACCAAAAAATTAGTGAATAACCCAACCACATTAAAAGTTTGGCAAATGATGACTAGTCCAAGAAACTGGATGAATGCAACTGTTAAGTGCGATAACTTTTGTAAAGTGCTCTTGTGCATCATGTCCAGTATGTCTATAATAACTAATTTCTAAAACTTCCGTATTTAAGAGATACGAAGTTAATTCTAATATTCTTCATTTGTGTAATATTCCCCTTCTTGTTTACATTTGGACTAAAATTATTGCTATTACCAAATGTCATGAGGGGAAAATTGAAAATAAACTCATCCTGTGAAAATTTAGGTCCAGTATCTCACCAAAAAAATCAAAACTGCAGGCCGAAATTCAAAAAGGGAGTTGACACTAAATTTGAGAGAAATAGGGTGTTTGAGTTGATAAATTGGTGAGAGCTGCTGTGAAACTCAACTTCACGTCTAAAGGTGGGGGATGTTGAATTACAATCCACAACGGGAAAAAATTAGCATACAAGAAGCACAAAACATCACTTTCATATCATCATTAAATCGGAAAAAAGAATTATGTTATGCGAAACTATTTAATTTACACTAGCTACAAATTGTATGTTCTAGTTGTTCATTCACCTTGGTCCTACGTGAAAGTAGTTATAACATCATAATGAGCAGACTTCTTGAAATGGTCAACAGTTTTAGGATTTAAATAATTTACATAATCGAGTTCTGACATTAAAATTCAATATCTTAATAAACAGGTAGATAGACTTCGGATGGTCAAAATGTGAAAATTTTATAGAAGTATACAACGAACCTCATGATATAGACTTCCTGTGCGAACTCCCTCTGCAATTCTGAATTTACATGCTCAGCCTTGAGAACTTTGATGGCTACTTCCTGGCTACAATATACACCTTTAAATCTGAATTTAAAAGCACTGGTTAATTGAAAATTGAAATAATATCTTCACCTAGTGAGATCATCTATTGAACTAACAAAAAGAAATGCACATTTCTGGATACTATGAACTCACAGTTCACCATATGATCCAGATGCAATTTGAGTTCCATATTTCAAATGTTTAGGGTCTATTTCCCAAACATCTATGCCGTCATTAGGTATTGTCAAATGATCTGGTTCACATTTGACCACTGCTTGATCAAGCTTCTCAACAGAAGATGCTGATTGCTGACCAGACGTCACCTGCCTCTGAAAGCAGTGGACAAATAAAAGTTCAATTGCTGAACATTAGTCAAATTAATGTCTAGCAGTCATCTACAAACACAGCAAGGTGCCTGGTTTACCTCAATCTTCGATACTTCTTTTTCCAAAGTTTCTTTAAGCTTCTCTGTTTCCTGTTTTAATACCAAGCAGTCAAGCCATGCCCCATGAACTAAACCATTAATAATCTTAAACAGTATTAAAGAGATTGAAGGTGATGGCAAATCGTAACATAATAAAGTATTCTAGAATATGAAAGCAGCAGCTTTGAGCCAGTATGGTTGATAAGCTGGTGCTTGTGAACTCAAGCACAGTTGCTATAACATGGTTATAGATGAATGTGGATTCTACAAGTATGTTTTTCAAAATAAACATAAGGGTCAATGACATGGGTCAATAACATTATTCTTTGATTGAAACTGCTCAATTTTCATAATATTATGCATCCATCCCAACAAACTGATAGCAAATTATCAACATACCTCGTATGGCCATCCTTCAACAACAAAAACATCTAATGAGTAACCATCAGTTGTGGAAAAGGCATGCGCCTCTTGGATGTTCAGTCCAATCTCAGCAAGTAAAGCTGTTAACTGCATAAGGAACCAGACCTTTGAGATGCTGTCATTATCATGCAGGGTTCTAAGTTAGTCGTAAATAAATTTATCTAAGTATGGTGGTTATGTACAAGTTAGACTTAAATGCATGTTCCAGTCTGAGTCAAACGCTGACTCAAGCGTCAACAGCATGTAATAATATAAGGACGGAGAGTAATGCACTTCCAAACTTCTGCTACCTGTTTAAGAATAAGATAGTTATAACACACACTATTTTGATTAGAAAAGCTATCCTATACCTGACTGAGAAGCTTTGGCTTGTCATCTGTTGAGAAGGTGATTTCATGCATAGGCCTACATCATTTTCATTGTCACAGATGTTCAGCATATAAAAAAAAATCAAAATTTAATTGAAACACTGGACTAGAAACTTCATAAATCTTCGTAGTGTTATAATGGCTCCAAACATCGTACAAGTAGAGAGGCAAATTGCTAAATTGTTAGGAACCCCGCTGTGGAAATGGAGAAAAGAAAAGGATGATTTTATTGAGTGACTGAAATTAAACAAAACAAGAAGACAGACTCTCCTTCAAGGCTTCCCCTTTTTCAACTAAGCACTTGCTTGGTTATCTCAAAATACAATTTCATGAATGATTTCCCAACCCTTACTTCCCCCAATTTATTCATCCAACTCTTCCCCTATAACTAACTAACTAATCTGTCTTTTCTTATTCTTAAAACAAATACTCTTCTGCCCTAACATATAATTTAAAAGTAAATCTATGGAAGCTACAAGTATTACAATTACATGCCAGCTGAGTTACATCTTCAGATTCACCCCCATATGAAAAGCAAAGCATAAGTAATATAGATTCTAGGCCATCGTTCAAAGAAATTTTGCAAGCAACAAGATTTTACCGTGAATATTGTACATTGGCATGTACAGATTGTTCCTCCTTTATGCCTTCAGAATTACTTGCTTCGAGAGCTAGTGCTTCAAGATTAGGAGAAGAACCAAAAGCAGGAGGTGGATGTATACTAACAAATGAAAAATTAAATAAATAAATCAGAATTGCAGATTACAGGCATCAAGCACTTTAAAATAGAATAACCAGCAGTGCTTTATACAGAGCCGTAACTGGAGCTTTATGATAAAAGCATCCAAAAAGTTACCTAGAATTTTATGAAATCAAGATAACAGATGAGAAAATAATACCTCTGTCTGCTTGAGTACTTCGAAGAGCTTTGACCAGATTCTATCTCAGGAGTAGCTGATTGGAAAGAGTCAGCTGAGTTTCCGTCAGATATGGGATGAACCTGCACGAAGATTTCAATCCCAAAAAGGTATTATATGAGGTAAATGATATGAATCATACTACTCAAAATATGAACAAAAAGTTGCTCAAATGAACCATCCAAGATGCTATATGAAAATATGTTGAAATTAAAAAAAGTACACTATTTCTTCAATCAATGATGTGATGAAAAATTTAAGCCATGCTGATTAGAGTACTCCTCCATCATAGATCATACATAAGTCACTGTAAATTGTGCTCGTGGCGAAAAACCCAATCCATGACCCATATCTTTAAATTGGAAGCAGTTGCAATTTCAGGAACCAACAATCATCTCACAATTGAATTGAATTTCCTAACATATGAAACCATCATTACTCTTGATTTTCTCTTCAGCTTTCACCTTCTCAACAGTATGCCAAATACCCAAAGTAATCAAGTTAACTTGAGACCAAATATAAAGCAGAAACACAGTTGGATATCAAAATTCAAACCACTCCCCGTTAAACCCTGACTATTGCAGCTTACCATTGCATATTTTGCAAATAAGCAGTCCCTGGATTCAAATCCAAACTCACAGAGGAGCAGCTATAATTATACAAATTTTCCTTTAGATACATTATTACATTTAAATTAATCTGGGAAAATTCAGTGGAGCAAATCTTTCTCAAAGCATTATGATGGAGAGAAAAGCAGACGCCACTAAGCCAACCTGTGCTAGCAACAAATCTATATTGTAAAAAGATGGTATGGTTGTAGTTCAGTGAATTGTGTTAAAATATTGCTTCAATGACTATATTTGAATTTGTTTTACAGCAGCATGTAAAAAAAAAGGGTAGTGAATTTGTTTTGCTTCAGAGTCCAGACGGATAAACTATTTTTATGAGTTATAAATAATTCACAAAATAAATTGTTCCACAGGGTGTCCAACACCAACATTACATTCCGAATGCTTGATCTTAATAACATATTCTGTTCATTAAAGAATATATGGAAGATATGCAATGCCCGATTGCAACATATTCATTTTATATAGTCATCCCAATGAAATGAACCACTTGTGAATGACAATTGAGCAGTCAAAATAGCACAGCAAAACAACAATGCTGCACCGCATGAAAGCACTAAGAAGTGAAACTGAAAGGATATGAATTAATAGCATGAAAAACACAGCAGTTAAGCCTATAATGAGCAAGGGTTAGGTCACCTGAACTAAGCGAACTTCAATCGAAGGCCTATTAGCAGGATCATGTGCCAAACGAAGTAATCTCTTGTGCATAAGAACATCTTCCGCCCTTTCCACATTCACATCAAGCGCATACCTGCATTACAGAATATTCTCAAATCTCTCTCTAAAACCACAAAAACAAAAAAAAACAAAAACACAAAGTTGCAGACCTAATCAACCACATGACATCAACAGAACAGAAATCAATATCTTCCAAACACATGGATTCAAGAGAAGTACAAAAAACAGGTAAAAACAAAAAACCAAGCACTGTGAATTCTACTCCACATATTCACGCTTCAAACGAAATAAATCTACTTCTAAAACCTCAGATAAACAGAATCACATAAAGAAAATAAAATAAGATTCCGATAAAATGATGAAGAAAAACAGATATATACACATATAGAAAGAATATAAATAAACGTTCGAAGAATAACAATGCGTGCATAGCATATAAATATGCAAGCGAAGAAATGAGAAAAAAGAGAATAGAAAATGCAAGGAAAGGACCGTGTAGGAAGGCGGTTGAAGTGAGCCCAAAGCTGATCGTTGAAGCCTGGCTGCATAGCCTCTTCGTTGCCGGAATCCTTAAGCCGGCGAAGAATCTCATTGTACACTTCCACTTTCTGCCGCTGTTGCCGGTTTTGCGCCGGCGACGACGCATGGTTCTGCACTCCGCTGCCGTGGCTCTCGTTGTCCTCCATCACCACCTTCACCATCGAACGACGATGCGTTTCGCAGTTTCACGTGAAACAAAGTGGTGCTTTTATTGTGAATGAGAGAATATGAGGAAATGGGTTTAGTTATAATTTATTATATGGATTACGGAACACATAAGCAGATTTTGAAAATAATCCAAAGTAAAACAATTTTTTTTGGTAAAAAATTAAAAATAATTAAGGCCTCTTTCTCAATCTCCTTCTATAATCTCCGACCTTTTTTAGGGTAAAGTGTGTATCATTTTAAAGGATGTAAAGTTGTGTCATTTTAAGAGAGAGAAAGAGATATATAAAGGAGGAGAGAAAGTTAGAAAAAAAAAAATGTGTGGGCTCCATCTTTTTGTGAGAGTGAAATGATATAAAGTGTGTCATTTAAAAGTACAAATATTTTTCCTTTTTTTCATGTGTTTTGTAAGTTGCGATAATGTAATTGGGAGTTCTATTTCTATTTCTCTTTCTCTCACTTAATGGTTTTGTTTTTTTCTATTATTGTGCAACCTGAGTGTAAGTCGTAACTATGTAACTGAATTTTCTTTCTTTACCCTTTCCTAACCTGACATTTTATTATTATTTGTTGATGTGTAACATGCGTTTGAAGTTGTACCGATGTAACAGTGCGATGGCGAATTGGTTAAGGCTCGCGGTTTAGGAGTCAGGAGCATTAGCACACGAATCATAGATTGGTGGCCAGATTTGATGGGTCTCCCCCAAAACCAAATATAATTACTGGTAAAGGATTCCTTCCGTGACCGGAAATAAAGTTATTTTTGGTGAGCGGATGGAAAGTAAGATGTTGTTGTAATTATAATATATTATAGGATTATATTAGTTTTTGTTATTATAATTTTTTAATCTTATAATCCAAAATAACGTCGTTTTGAGCTCACTCGAAATAACTTTGTCTCCGGAGAGAAATACTTATTCCATAATTATTTGTGTTTTTTTTTTTTTTCTTTATTACTATCATAAATTGCTGATTAGAATCATGGGTTCATCTGCTATACCTTAAAAGGAAAGAAAGTCCATCACATGTGATTGGTGGCATTTTATGGTATTTTTAGTTAATGATAAAGCTTTTGAATCAATTCTTTTTTCTTAAAAGTAAAAAAAAAAATCATCACTATTTTTGTTCAAATGCACCTATTATTTACAAAATCGATATCTTTTATGTAACATATACTTTCATATTTTAAAAGAAGAAAAAATAAAGCATGCTGAAATTACCATTGGAATAGTACTCTCCCAAGTCTGAAGGCTTGATTCCAATTTGAAAGAGACCCACCACCACCCTCTTTCCCAATAAAAAGTATTATGATCCCACAACGACTCAACTCCACTCACAATTATAACAAATAAAAAAAAAAAGCCCAGAAGGCAGAAAGATTGTAAAATAATAAATATCGTTTGAAAAACTACAAAATTTGAAGGAATGAAGTGGCATATTCAAGGTACCCACGCATTTGGATAAGCTCGTTCTGAAAAGTCAATTCTGACCTTCTTAAGAAATCCGATTTCCTTAAAAGCCGAACGAGATCTCGATACCTTCAGTTACGTTAAAAGTTATTATAATTAGGTAACAAAACGTGAATATGATTAGACTCGGACACCAAGCCATTGCGCTTATATAAAGTTGCTGATATTTATTTTTTCGGGTTCACATTTGCTTATTTATTTAAGAGGATGGTGGGGATTGAGGGTAATTATTTTGAGGGTTTATCATCTATTATTTAACATGATCATAAAAAATTTCATACACACAATATTTTGTGGGGCCCGCAGCAAAAAAAAAATTCTGACACGCAAAATGAATCTCTATAACATAACACAATCACTTTTCATACAACATAACTTTTATAAAACCCTTATTTTGATAGAAAAAAAGAAGATGAATAAATATCTCGGTGTGTGAGAAAGAAGTTAATGTGTATGTGAGACTATTGACTGATCACAATCACATGAATAGCTGAATATATATGCATATATATTCAAGGGATGAAAAAAATGATAATGTGACAATTCCGTGAAAAAGAAGAGCTACAGTACACATACGTGGATAAATTAAAAATACTTATTAAGAAGAATAGAGGATAAGAATGAATGTGCATACAAGGGTTGAATGGGTAACCATGACTACTAAATAGGTCAAATTTGAAAACTTTTGGATTTGGTTTGCAGCTTAATTTAATACACAATAAAAACGATATAAAGAAGAGGAAAAATATTGAATTCAGTGAAAAAACAGTTTAAAAGATTTAAAATGTCAATTTATTTTTTGTAACATTTTTAAGTACCTGAATTTTGTTAGGTGAAAAGAATAAACACAAATTTTCATAGCAGCAACTTTTTTAATTATTTATAGAGAAAAAAAATGAGAATTTAAGTGGTAATGAAGCAAAATGACCTCACTTTCAGATCATGTTCACGTGATTTCAAACTATTAAAGGTAAAGAAAACTTTTTTTAATAATATCTTATAAAATAAATTTTTTTACTTGCGGACCTTATATCACGTGTCACTAATATATTTTTTTTTAAAAAAAATGTCAGGTAAATCACAAAGTTAAGCATATTCTCTTCTGAAGAAAATTTAAATTAACATTTTTTAATATTCATAATTATAAGTTATTTTTATCTCATCTCATGCACAGTTTATTACTCTATTTAGTAATGCGGTATTATTCCTTCCTCTTCAAGGATAGAAAATTTTATGGAAATTACGTTCGCTCGTCATTTCTCCTTCTTCGTTATCTCTTCTTTTCTTTCTTTTTTGATAAACTTCGTTATCTCTTCAAATTAAATAGTATGCAAACCGCAAACGTATATGGATTGGAACGAAGCTGATAAACCTAAACATGGATACATCTAACATAAAATAATGAGAGACTATTTTTATTTTTATTTTATTTTGTGACATTGTTGATAGAGATTACCTCAAATGTGAATATCAAACTTTTTTGGTTATCACATAGGTCTTTGATTAGCATTAGAAAATGGATGGTCAATTTGTTCATTTTCGGAAAAGTGAGGATCCGCAGCTTCCTGAAATAGAGATAACGAATATTATGGGGATCGACTTAAACAATATTATCACACTGACAACTAACATATTGTATTATTATTTATTAGTTAGGGGATTAGGAGCAAACAATTAATTAAGGGGATTAATGCGATGAGGAGACCCGGCCTCGCAAATGCACGCGGAAAAAACGAGGTTGGGATTCGCATCCGAGGAGGAATACACTGCCACCGTCGAAAATTATTATTTTTGGACGTAAAAATAGTGTATTACAATTACAACCTCCTGCCAACTGAGCTCCAAGAGTTTGCTTGAGTCAGTGGTTCAAATTTTGTCTCACTTCTTGTTGTTTCAACGAGAAGCTAGCTTACAGACATGTATCCTGGTTCAAATTTTGTCTCACTTCTTGTTGTTTCAACGAGAAGCTAGCTTACAGACTATGTAGCACCGACACCGACACAGGACACGTGACACGATACGACACGACACTCCGACACGTTAATCCTAAAAAGTATTAGATTTCGACACGTTAGGACACGTTTTGATATTAAATAATATTTTTAATTTATGTAGTATATATTGTATTTAATATTCAATAATTTACAAAAAAATGAATCTAAACTTATAATATTCATAAATTTTGTAAAGAAACATAAGATATCCCAAATATTTATATTAAACTCAATAAAATAGTAATCGTAATCCAACGAATCTAATAGTTAGAAATAAAAACTCAACGCAACACAACCTTTAAATCTTTTCTTGAATTTTTATAACACGTGTTGGAGTGCCGGAGAGTGTCGGAGTGTCGGAGAGTGTCGGGAAGTGTCGGACACGACACGTTTTTTGATATCTTAAAAAATAAAAATTATACCAAAGAATAAAAATAAAAATTAGTGTATTACATTGATTATAATATATACTTTTACACGAAAATTGAAAATATAACCTAATATAAATTATCCCAATATCTCTCATCACTGGGTTAACTCCTAATGGCTTGATTATAATCATTTTATATTAACAGCTTGATTATTTTAAGTTTTTTCACATGGATCCTCTTATGTAAAAATATATATGACATAATCATGTGAAAATATCACCATCATATAAAGATAAATTGACGGCTATGATTTTGTACCTATCTATTTTAATATTTTCTCTCTCTGTCTTCCTGTATTACTATTGATCCACATTTGTATGATTATGACTCCCCACATAATTATATCATTTTTTTCATATAAAAATGATATAGACCCCTTGTCAAATGAAATAATAATGAATTGTTTTGATGTTAAGAAAAAGAGTTGAGGATGCTGTTTTAGGCCTTTTGTGTAAAAAAAAGTGTTTTTAAATAAATTAAATTTACTTTAAAAAACAGTCTAAATCTATCTAATTTTATTAATTAGATAAAAATATATTTATATAAGAATTAATAATTGTCTTATACATTGTACGGGTATTTTGTATTTATATTGAATTTTAAAAACTTAAATTAAATTTTTTTTATAAAATTTGATATGAAAAATGCATGCATAATTAATTCAGGTAAAATCCAAAAAATTAAAATCAAGATATCAAATATATAAAAATATAATTTGGATATGTATAATTATTTTGAAATTTAAAACAAAAGTTTAAAAATGACATATATCATTTTTTAAGGGAAAGTAAATTAAAAGATTAAATTATTCTCCCGATAAAGTGCTCTAATTTAATGTAGAAGAGCAAAGTAAAAGATATTTAGAAAGAATGAATAAATTTTATCGTAAAATAAAAACTCGAAATAAACTAATTTGAAAATATAAACGGTTAAGATTTGTGGGGAGAAAAAATATATTTTTATGTAAAAGGAGAAATTTAAAAGTAATTATGTTAAAAGTATTGAAAAATTAAATTCAGGAATAATGAAATAAATTTAACTTGACAAATAAAGATTGAAAACGATTGATAAATATAAGTTTTTAAAAAACTAACAAAAAATAATGTGTTAAACAAGATAAAGTCATGTGTCTTAAAGCGGATGAAAGTATAATAAAAGAATATCCCAAACTTAAAAAAAAAAAAAAAAAAAAGACCATCTCAATCTTAAAAGTACTAGAAACCTTATTTTGTTATGTTATGAATAACTTATTTATGTATATTTTTTATGGGTAAAGTGTGTGTCATTTTAAAGGATGTAAAGTTGTGTCATTTTAAGGAGATAGAGATAGATAAAGGAAAGAGTTGACAAAAAAATAAAGGTGTGGGACTTGTGTTATTAAAAAGGATAAATATTATTCCCATTTTTTATTTTATTTTTTGGCAAACACTTATTTATGTATGTTACTTCTCTCGGATAATGACATGCGCTACTTTTTCAATTTTAAATTATCCTTCAATTTAATTGTTCATACAATTGGTTTTACATTTTAATGTGTTATTTTTTGTTTTTATTTAAATTTCACTTAAAATAAATAAAACATGTATATTACACAAGGAGCTCTTTAATTATATACAATCAACCTTACATAAAAGTTATTATTATTGATATACAAGAATAGAGGGAATTGAAGGTTTTAAGTAAAGCATGGTCTTATTATTCAAGAACCATGCATTAACCTATAATATGATAGGATTATCATCAATATTATTTTCAGATTAATCAAGGATATGTACGAATCCTAAAAGGATTTTCATGAAATAAATTAATTTCTTTAAATTTTAGTGAAATCTTTTATTTCATTAAATTTTATTTTATGAAATATTTTCACTAAATTTTATTTAGTTAAAAATTTAAACTCTCATGAAATAATTTAGGTGACAGAAAATATTTCATTACAATTTCGAACAATCGCCAATATATCTATCGTAATTAAGAAGACATAACATGACAGTAATTTCATAGCGGCGATTGTTACCGATAAGTGTTATAATCTACAATTGCTACGATTGTTCATTAGACACGGTTGAGATCGTCATGATATTTGTAACCGAAATAAAGATAATTTAGTTATAATATTTAGAAGAAACCGCAACTGAACAATTTATAATTCAAATAAAGAGTATGCATGAACCATATCATTTTTTCTTAATATTTTAATTTTATTTTAACAATAAGCATGGAAGGGTGCTGAGCTGGCAACCTGACCTTTGGAGGGATGAAGGGGCATTATAAGAAGAAGTAAATTAAGGATGAACATTGACAGCGAAGCGGCGAGTTGTCGCAGCATGCCACCGATGTTAGCTTCCTCAGTTCCTCACTCCCCAAAATCCTCCCTCTCTTTTGGAATTTGGAAGTTGAAAAAACCACTCTTTTCAAAACTCTAATATAAATATGGAAAATAATTTTTTTTGTTATAGAAAAAAATTATCTCATATAACAGAAAAAAAAATTACAAGTGAGATTCACGTGTAAGATAAAAGAGAGGAGATAAAGGTGGGACCTACCCCTCTTTTACATGTATGGAAAATTAGTTTCTCAATATGAGATAAATTTATGTTATACGAAAAATGATTGTGTTATGTTATAGAGATTCGTTTTGCGTGCTGGAGTTTTTTTTGCTACGGGCCCCACAAAATAATATGTGTGTAGGAAATTTTATAATGTCATGTTACATGATAGATGATAAACCCTAAATATAATCCTATAAATATAAGGATTTTATGTTTATCATGTTAATTACATAATATAACTTCACTTTCCTACACACACATTAAAGAGGTGGGGTCCACATGTTTTTCTTTCTCTTTCATCATTCAACTTTCTCTCTCTTTTGATGTGAATGTAGGAAATAACACTTAAATTATGTAACATAACAGTAATAAAACCCTACATATAATCAAAATAGAATTTTAATTTAATTATAAATATTAGAAAACATGTGTATAGATCTGGAACGAAAATAGAAGATTCTGGATGTGTGACCAGCCCATTGTGTGTAACTGACTCATGGTGTGATTACTCCTATATTATAAAAGTAGAAAAAAAAAATAGATAATCAAACCCGACACACACAGACTCCCACAACCATTGTATGTTTTCTCGCTCCTCCATTTCTGCTCACACCACCAACATGCTTTAATAATATTCGTTCTTAAATTATTTATTACATTTTTTTACCGTAGTATTTAATGTTTTCATGTGACTAAGATAATTTATTAAATATAAGAAATATTACTTTTATTCCTTAACTTGTCTTGATAGTATGTTAACAAAAACCGTTATTTATTTATATTATTGTTTATCGAAAATATTAACGAGTAATGTATATAATTGATGTACCATACTACCATCCTTTCGACAAAAGATTAATTTAAAGGGAGGAAATCGTCGGAAACTTTGTCCAAATTAGTGATGTATGAGATGGGGAATTCTCATTTGAATTTATTATAGAAACTACGGGGAAAATAATTAATTAATTGCATAGACCATGGCCAAATTAGTGATGTATGAGATAATTGATGTACCCGATACACGCTCCGACACGGTGTCGGATCCTTTCGACACGTTGACCATTCCGACACACGAATTTGACCGTGTCCGACACGGTCAAATGACATTTTCGTAATTTTTTTTTTTATTTTTTTTTTAAAAATTTTATTTTTTATTTTAAAATTTTTAACATTTTTTTTAATTTTTTTTTAAATTAAAATATATTAATAAAGTTTCCAAATGATCATATCAATTTTATTTTTTTTGTCTTTTTTCCCCTTAAGTAGTGATGTATCATTGTTGTCAATTCCTATTACGCTCTTATTTTATCTCATTCTCTCTGATCTCTCTCTAATATGATTTGATCTCTCTATCTAATATTATGTCTCTCTCATCCCAGTTTTTATTTTTTTTATTAAAGCTTCATATTTATAACGTGTTGATAGGTATTATTAATTTAGTTTCATTTTTTTGTTAAATTATTAAATATTAAATGAAATATAAACTATATAAATTAAAAATATTATTTAATATTAAAACGTGTCCCAACGTGTCGAAATCCATAATTTTTTAGGATTGACGTGTCGGAGTGTCATGTCGTGTCGTGTCACGTGTCGTGTGTCGTATCGGTGCTACATTGATGGGCATACTGTTACTTCTGATTGCCAAATCCATGGCCAGTTGGCCACGATCAAAGGGCGGTGCATACTGAAGCTTAAAAGGTAACTTTCTGTTATGGACTCATACAAAGGGTCCATTAAACGATAGATTCAATAAGGGACAATCCAATATCTAAGTAAGCATTGATTCAGATAGATAACCATCAAGGATATTTATCCGACAATACAGCGACAGCTCAACAAATAGGTCAGGGCCCCAATCAGAGGCACCAAAGGCCGATCCACACTACCCGCAGGTAACCTTTATAAATACAAGGTAAATCCTAAAAATACGGTGCGCTCTCTCTCTCTTACTGTTATGTTGTCACTGTGCGCACACCCATTGGCGAACGCCGTTATAGTATTCAGTGCACAGTGATCTGCTTGACTCAAGGGTATCTCCTTCATAGATACCTTGGAGAGGGCGCTAGATCCAAGATTAACATACCAGCATATTGGGCTGGACATCTCTGTCATAAGGACAGAACATTGGCGCCGTCCGTGGGGAATTTCTTCTTGGAATTTGAAGTTCCCACCAACCCGACAAGGGATGGCAATCCAGACAATGAGCAGTAGCCAACAGTTACCCCAGAATCAAAACCAACCGCTGGATCCAGTTCTTGAAGAGGTAAATCAACCTCAGAACCAGTTAAGAGACGATGTGGACCACGACCATGTCCAGGTTGAGGACGACATATCGGACACCGCGTCCACTCCAGCGCGAAGAAATAGGGGGGCTGACACAATTATAGCTCCTATAAGGAACAATCCTCCCCAGCATCCTGGGGATCTTGCTGCACACATCGCCCAATCAGCCGATCCAGATACTCGATTGGCTCAGAATGAATTTGCGGCAATCATGGAGCGAATTGCAGGGCTGGAAACTCGTAATAACCCGCAATGACAACAATATTTCTGGATTATACGAGAGGAAAATAATAGGGGGATGAGAGACCCGGAACAATGCTTAACGCAGCTAACTGGACTAGGGGTAACAGAAACTGATGGCCAGCCTGCCAATGGCCGAGAAGGAACTCGCAACCTGACACAGCAGAACCGGATTCCTGAAATGGAAACTCAAGAAAGGCCCAACCCGGCAAACGCAACGAACCCAGACCAGGGAAACCGGGCGACTGATGGTCAAAATGCCCTAAACCATCTGGCGCAAGTTCATGGCTAGGGGGACCAGGATGGGACCCATCCCAACCAGAATGCTCAGATCATCCGAGGACGCATGGAATCCGGCGGGTACAAAAGGAAGGAAGTACAGCAGGGGATAGTATAACAACAACCTTTTTACTGGTGAAATATTGAACGCTTCTTTCTCGGAGGATTTTTACTCGGCACGCTTGCCAAAGTACGATGGAAGCCAAGATCCACAAGTACACATAGATGCTTTCGACATGAGCATGTATATCCGAGGAATTGATGAAACCCTGATATCTCGGATATTTGTCATAACTCTAACTGGGGCAGCGCAGGCATGGTTTTTAACTCTGCCTGCTAATTCTATCGGATAATTTGAGGAATTCGGACAGAAGTTCCTTTTAAACTTTGCAACCAACAAAAAGCATTCGAAATTCGAGTTCGCACTTGGAAAGATACGACAGCAACCAGGAGAAACCCTCCAGAAGTACCTTAACCGATTCAAAGACGCTGCATTGCAGGTCCCGGGGTTACCAGAAAATGTCCACGTACACCTCGTTGTGGCAGGTTTGGATGGTGCATCCAGGCTGGCCAAATCGGTTTATAAGGACCCAGTGAGGACGTTGGAGGAATTCAGAACTCGTTCGAAGAAATACCTCGAATTGGAGCAAATGGAGATTGGAAATGCTCAATCTGAAGAGGGCGAAAGAGTTAGCCCGAGAAGAAGGAGCCCGGCTTTGAAAGGAAAAGAGCAAGTTGACAATAAGAAGAAAGATCATAGGGCCATAATTTGTTTGACTCAAGGGTATCTCCTTCATAGATACCTTGTAGAGGGCACTAGATCCAAGAATAACATACCAGCCTATTGGGCTGGACATCTCTGTCATAAGGACATAACACTTTCCCTTTTTATTTTACTTGCAACTTTTTAAATTTTATTTTGTTAAAGATGGCTCCCAATTTTCTCTATACTTTAGTTATGTAAAAGTGATAATTAGGTTGATAGTAAGTAGAGACCGGAAAATGTATTAATTTTGACATGCCCCAGATTGAGAATTGGAAATCCTAATCCAACTCGTCATTTGTGAGATATATTTTTATTAGATATGTTTAATAAACCAAATAACATTTTAATTATATGAGTTGTTAATAAAATAAGTTAAGAATAAATTTAGGTTTGCAAGATAACTCAAGCATCAAATGACTCAAAGCAACAAACTTATAAAAAGGAATCCTATTTTACATCCTAGTTTATTTCCCTTAAACAATATATCATATTTTTCAAGGGTGGGAAAAAAATATACTACTATGGGTCAGATGGTACTTTTCTTTGGAAAAGTGTAGTGTTAAAATAAATGATAAAAAAATAGCTATGAATATTTTCAGAATCTACATACCAAACATTGACAATTTTTCCCCCACCTCCAATTCCCGAGAACTCACGCAAAATCTGCATACCAAATGCTCGTTAAGAGTATTAGAGAGCGTTTGGTTGAGGAGAAATTTTATGAATAATAGGGAAATGTTATGCATAGGCAAATGGTTAGAGGATTATGTTTGGTAGGAAAATGTAAAAAAAATTGTTTGGTTGGAAAAAATTTAGATAGCAAAATTGGGTAACTTTTATAAAGTCTATGTTTGGGTATAGATAAAATATAGATGAGAAAAAAATTAACATTTAAGCAAATAACCCTATTTTGTAAAAATTTATGTAGGAGGCATGGGACCCTTAACCCGTAAACATATTTGTCAATCCCTAATGGCAAAATTTCATCCCTCTACCAGAATGAACCTTGAAGCTGCCGGTCGTGGAAACACAGCTCCATGCTCTCTTAAATTGAAGCTTCAGTGGTTCTCCAAAGATAACCTTTTGAAGTTCGGGTCATTGTTGAAGGCAATCCATGCAGAAAAAGGGGTATCTCTTTTGGTAGTAAGATGTGTATCGTAAATCTTTTTTGTTCTCTATTCATATTCATTTCATTCATTTGTTTTTGGTTTTCATTTTATTTTTTAAATTAGTTTGCTTGCTTAGTGTGTTGGGTTTATGATAGATTCCTTCCCTTTTAATTCTTTGATTTTATATCCACGCAGTGGTTGTTCATTTTCAATGTATAGAATTGTACAGTTTCACTGCACATTGTTAACCTACTTGTGTTGCTCCTTCCTCCCCTGCTTTTCCCTCTACCTTGATGGATTTCAGGGGTACGCTGGTCATATGATGATTATACTTTTGGCTGATTTAGGTCGCAAATGGATAATACCATACATCACGTGGGAACTTATTAGCCAGCTATTAACAAAAATAGACGTCTAAACACAGCTTCCTAGCAACCAGATTTATGTAGCCAAATTCAGAAACCTCCACCTCCCAAACATGGTGATCTTAGAAACCCACCTCTCATTTGCCTATCAAACTCATCAAAATCCCAAAACCAAACACCCCCTCAAGATCTTTTTGGTATTTAAGAATGAAATTTGAATTTTTATTAGAAGAATGATAGAAGCAACTCTAGACCCTGAATTATAGATGTTTTTACATCACGTGAGGGAAATTATTTTCGGTGGCATAGATACACTGAGTTTTCGATGCATCATCCACTTATAATGTAATATGTGTCTTATTTTTCGTTAAATCACTCTCTCACTTGATTTTAAAATAAATTATTTATTAATGATTTGACAAAAAAAAGACACGTGTCATATTATAAGTTAAAGATACACCAAAAACTCAGTACATTCATAGCACTGAAAAAAATTTCCACATGAAGAAGAAAAATTTCAATATATCAGAAAAACCGAGTTAATAAAGAAAATTATTTAAGATTTAAAGAAAATATAAAAAAAATTAGTAAAAACTAGAAAAAAATTCTATTTAATAAAATGAAGCATCGAACTATGAATAAATCTTTGATGTATCATATGTACCTACTTTGATATATTTTTTTCACATTAAAAAAGAATTTAACCATTTTTGGAGAAAAAAATCCGCCACATTAAAAAGATTTATTCATTTGGAGAAAAATATATCCAATTGAATACTTATAAAAAGTGATCACGTAATTATATTATTTGATTATAATTATTAATTTAAAAATTATATATTTTTTCTCTTATGACTATAATCAAATAACATAATTATGTAACAATTTTTTCCTATGAAAGGATTCAAATTGCTAACTCGGCCGGCCAGGTGTTTCAGGAGAAAAACACGTTAAACAGGGCTCCACGTGCCTTTTCCCAAACATGTTTAAAGTATTCAGCAAGACGACGAAACCCAAGAAGAAAGCAAGTTTAGTTAGTCAAACGGTTGTTTGAGCATTTAATTTTTGCTATAAAATTTCCGAACTCAACCAAACAGCAATCTATTCTCTCACTTCTGGTCAAGCCAGTATTTAAAGGGCAAAATCACGTCAAACATGACTCAACGTGCATTTTCCCAAACATTTAGACCGTGTATAGGTTTAAAAAAATAATGTTAAAAAATTGATTCATATTTGAGAATGATATTTTAAAAATGAAATTTATTTGGATGGTAAAACAAAATTATTTTTAAAGTATAAACATATATAAATATGAGGAGAGAGTAAAACTTATAAATCTTACTCCTCATCTCAGCCCTTAATTTTCGTCCAAAACTTCTAACGGTTAAATTTTGAGAAATCATATTAATTAATTAATTATTAATTATAATAAAAATGACAACCGTTAATTTCCGTCCATCAACGGTTAAGATGAGGAGTAAGACTTAAAAGTCTTACTCTGAAGTCAAAATAATCCTCCCCTATAAATATATATAAATATATGTAAGTCTTAAATTTATAATTAATGCACGAATTTATTTCGCTTAACAGTAATTATACTTACCACAAAATTAATTTTAATAACCCAAAACTTTAACTAAACGTTTATTTTTCGAACAAATTTACATGGTCTTAAATGTGACTTTTTTTATTGCTCAACTGATTTATGAGACTTCGCCCCGATTATATTTAATCTGACCCGGGTAGGTTATCTAGCATTGGCACGTGAGTCTACTAGTGAAAATACTTTGATGATCAAACTCACGTCTGGACAGCGCAATCATGCACGGTGCACTTTGTTTCGTTAACAAACACGTGCTCTGCTTCCGCGCACCCATCTTTTTATAACATGCAAGCCAAAACGTGAATTTAGTTGACCAATATAAAAATCAAACTGATCAATGCGCATGCACTGCAGTCCTTATTCTCTTTCTTTTCACCGTTTTTTGAATGCAGTCCTTATTGCTTTAAATAAAAATATATGCTAGTACAGAATCATGTGACTTTCCTTTTAATTTTAAGCATTTTGATGTAATGAAGGTTGAGGATATTCTTTTATCCATGGTACAAAACTGCAACTATGTTTTTAGCATTTTGATTACTGAAGATTGAGGATATTCTTTTATCCATGGAACAAAACTCCAACTAATCCTGAATATTTATTATCATCTTGGGGTTTTAAAATGATAATTATATATTTTGACATTTTTTTAAAAAGAGTTTTTGATTATTTCACATTGAGCTCAATCCTCTGAACAATGATAATGATAATGATACTTTTATTGGTGCTGTTTTTGTGATGCATAATTTTTTGCAAAAATAAGATTTTTACATTCAGTTTACAATAAAATCCATAAATTAAAAATTTAGAAAAATTCAGTTTGCCGGGAATTCTGGAGAATACCGCACACCAAACGCTCCCTGAGCTCAATCCTCTGAACAATGATAATGATAATGATACTTTTATTGGTGCTGTTTTTGTGATGCAATGTTTTTTGCTTAACAATGAAAACATGTCCAGCCAACAACTTTGCTAAATAATTTGTTCTCCTTACTTACAGGTTTTGAGGGGGAAAAATGTTTTGATTGGATTTATTAAACATCTGATAAACCGATTAGAAAACAAAAATCATGCCCATTCCCCTTCATAACATTTGAAAATTTCATTATTGCTTAGGACTAATTTGTCAAAATACCATCAAAGAAGATAAATAACAAAAGCGACATAATGAAAATTTCGATAAAGATAAATAGTTCGTTTTCAAAATTCAACCCAAAGGGAGACACAATTGGTCCACTACTATCGTCTAATACGTGTTCATTAAGTCATAACATTATCCCCAGTTCCCCACCTTTCTCTCTCTCTAAAAGGGAAAGTTTTATTTGCACGAAAGAGATGCTATATAGGTTAAAGTTGCCTTCACCGTAGAATGCAGACCAATCACGGTAAGAATTGAAAATTTAATTAAGCCTAACGGAGATCATCTTCTGTACATCTGTAGTAGGTATATCTGCCATTCGTCGAGTGACACTTGACAAAAAAAAAAAATTATTCCATACAAGCATGACAGTCATTTCTCATTGTTTATTGGATAGATGTACTGAGTAAATAGTACAGCAGTAGCACCATAAATATTTCCACCTTGAGGATAAAGAAAAGAAAAAAAACCATAAAAAGTGGTTGAAAATGATATATAACAATTAAAAGTTAAAAAACCATCATTTTGTTTTTGGATCCTGGTGTCCAGATCATACGTGACGTTAGTGATTTTGCCCTAATCGGATCCTTGCTTTCTGGGTTTAGGGTAGTCCAATCCACCACGCTTGCTTCCTTAATAACTGTTTCTACAATTGTGGCTATCCACAAGAAAGCAGATTTATTTTTATTCAACTAGAGGCTAACACGGCCTGAAAGAGAGTAGTTTTTGAGGTTAGAATTTCAATGTTGAGGTGTTAAATCAGATTCTAGAGTGGCAACAATCCTCATAAACAAGTTAGATTTGTTCAAGGCACTAGCATTGGTTTAATAATAAGATATTTGAATAAGTTGTATTAGAACGTGTGTTCAATTCCCACTTATATCAAAAAACAAACCCCAAGGGTAGCTCAGTTGGCAACTGAGCTCCAAAGGATTTGCTTGAGTCAGGGATTCAAACCATACCTAAAACAAATTCTTGGAAAAAATTTGGGGGAAACGATGTGCCTCTTCCTCGGTTGGGGGATTAGTCTCATCCTTCCTCCGGTAGTGAACCTCAATGCACCCGGTGTTCCAATGAGGGACTAGCCTATAAGACCGTACCCTGAGGAAAAGGTGACCGAAGCAGGTTGAATGAGGATATCTCCGGGTTATAAAAAAAAAAAAAAAGACAATAACATCTGTTCACGATCAATCTTAAGATGCTCAATAAAGGCCCAATTCACTTGAAAGTCCAGTCCATCCACCTATACCTTCCTTGCTAAATAAACTTAGATTATCATATGGAAAACAAGTTCAATACATAAACTGTGCCCCCACACTAACATCCCATTACGGGATGTTAGCATCTGAAATTATGGGATAACATGAAATTATTCTCAACACAACCTATGATTCCTAGTGCATAAGTAGACATCTCCAAATTGATGTTAGCATCTGGGAACTTTACAACTTTACATTCAGCCAATTAACAATCATAGCCGCAAAGGAACTGATACCAACACCTACAGAGGCGATCACTCAAGCCCCAAATGCAAGTCCTCCATTCTTATGAATACAATGACTCAATACACATGTATTCATCTAATCCATATACTACTCCATTAAACTCAAAAGACTAATTTGAGCGTCTTGCTACAATCTAGGAGGAGGAGGATGTTCTAGACTCGAAGTTATCAGCTCAGTAAACATGAATTGGACCTGATCAATCGTGTGTGATGAACCCAAGAAAATCAAGATTCATCTGAATCAGTGAATAGTTTAGACACAAAGTTCCCCACAACAAATATAAGGCAAAAGGGAAGCACTTGAAAGAGAGAAAAATAAAAACAAAAAACTAATAACAAGGTCACGAAAATTATGAAACTTTACACGACTTATCCACAACAAGATACATAAATCAAGATACATAAAGGATAATACAGAAGTCTTAGAAAACCTGTGGCAAATAACATCCAGCCAGATAACAATTAACAGACAGACATACATATACATAGTCATTGACACATACAAATACAAGAGTTTGAAAGCAAATTACACGACCAGTTCTACATTATTTTCAGCATCGCCCAATTCTTCATCGTCACTATCAACATCAGCTTCAAGAAGCCACTGCTCAAATTCATCCACCTCATCATAATCATGTGTATATAAAGCATCTGAGATATCATAGGGATCAGCCCCAAGCTCCTCACCGTGGCATGCCACATGCAAGAAAGGTCTACTTCTAGCTAAAGCATCTACCATATCTCTATTAACACTTCCGGTCACTCCCAACCATTTAAGCCTTGGAAAATATGGTTTCTTTAACCAGCGAAATGAAAGCTGTGTGATACCACCACAGTTATAAAGATCCAACAAGCGCAAACTGCTTCCATGCCATCTGGCCTCATCAACCAGCATTGAAGCTAATGCCATAACCGAAGTATCACCAATCAGAGGGCACTGTCGCATCCGGAGTTCAAAGAGGGGAATCCGACTTTTTGCCAGCAGCAGGACTCCATTATCTGAAAGGTTGGGAAGATTAGATAGATCCAGTTCTCGCAATTCCAGCACACCACAGCCATCAAATAGAGCTGTGATGCATTTATCTGTAAGTCTCTTGCACCCTCGAAGAGACAATGCAAATATTGAATTAATAACAGATGGTCTTAAGTATGAAAGTCCCTCATCAGTTATATCAGAGCCATCTAATAGTAAAATTTTCAGTCTTGGAAGAGTGCCAATGGCCTGGAGAGCTTCATCCCCAAGGCTCCTGCAATCTCTCAAGTCAAGAACTTTAAGTTCCTTGTTTGATGCCAGACTCAAAACTGCATGGTTGGTTAACAGATTGCACCATCTTAAGCTCACATGCGTTAAAGTAAGGGATGTTGCAGAAATATCATGAAAAACTAGATCAGTTAACTGAGTCCCATGAGTGACCTTAAGCTTGTATAAGCGAGAGCAAGAATGCAGGATAGTTTTGAAACCGGTGTCTGTGACACGACAAAAGCCACCGAGGCATATGCTCTCCATGTTTGCACACTTGTCAGCCATTAGAAGTAATCCCAGGTCATTTACTCTTCGAAAGTAGGTAATTAGGAACTCTTGGCTTCGGATTAAAGAAAGATGTTTCAATCTCCCAAGTTGATTAATTTGTTGAAGGCCAGCATTGGTTAGGTCAAATGTAATTCTTGGTTCAATCAGTGGTGCGTCTCGAAGATCCAAATGGGTCAGAAAGATAAGACCTTTGCATATTGTACCAACCATAGCATCAGTTATATAGTCTACCGAAAGGCATAGTTTCTGAATGCTTGGAAGTATGGATGGTTGAACAGGATTCAAGGACTGATGGGATCCCAAATTTGGGCTAAGCAGTTCAGTCACCGTGACAGAAGAAATGTAGCCAATCTCAAGAGAAGTGAGTTTCTCTGAAGCAGAAGCCCAAACTCGAGCAAAGTTATGACGTAGAAAGAGAGAGACGTCAAACATCAGAATCAGCGCCTGCCAAGATAGTCAGAATACTATTGGGTCTAATTGCATTAATAATCAGTGAACATGTTATCATGTTTCACAATTGGAAAAATACACAGAAAAACAACAAAAACTTCAAGGAAGACCATTAAGAAACTTCTAAGACATTATTAACGTGAATGAGATGTAATGATAAAATAAGTCATTCAATTAATCATTCGGATACCCACAGTGAAAACAAATAAAACGATTTTGCCCAGTTCTTGGCATTTCCCCGAATTATGTTTAAATATTTACAATCAAGTAAACTTTTAAAGCTCAATAAAGGTCTAAATAGGAATAAATTTAACAAAAAATCCGACGATCAAAGAAACAAAACGAAACCATTTAATAGAGTAAGGGGCTTCCACCATATTAGCAAGTAAAACTCAACATCTTCAAAGGGCTTTTACCATAGCAAGCAAGAAGGTGAGATAAATGTTGATAGAATTACGAAGATCAATTAAGATTAATCAATGTAACGAAAAATATCCTTTTGTTTTGATATTTTTCCATCCAAACATTAAGGCCATAGCATGTAGAATGTAAAGGAGAATGCCAGCAGACAAAACAATAATGACAACACAATATTCTAACTTCATGAATCTTGAAAGCTTTAAACTTTCATTATATCTTACAAGCTTGTTTTATAGTTATGCCTTACTTCCAACTGAGAGCAGCCGCCAAGTAATTCCTCCAGATCAGAAATATGAATTGCCCTCCCTCTTTTTTCTGCTACCGAGCCCAAGTAGAGAGACCTGATGTAAACAATAAATAACAAGAACCCATAAAAGAAGCACTACAAACTCGAACAACAAATTACTAAAACCATGATGCTACATGACCAATCCCCAAACAAGTTTTTTCATGAAAAAAGCATGCAATGCAAGGGCTTATGTCATCAAGCATTACCACAATCCAGAGGAGAGACATGAAATGGAACAGCAAACCTTAGGTCCTTGCATCGGGTCCCAATCTCAGAGAGCAGTTTCCCACTGAAATCAGCACAATTGTGGAGACAAAGCTCGTTCAACGACGGTTTCACCAAAAGGGCTATAGCGGAATCATCAAGGCGACCACAATCAACCTTGAGGCTCTTAAGGTAAGGGTTATTGGGTGGCAGCAACGGTCTCAGCAAGTCCCCAGAAGGCGCAATGTCCTGAAAAAAACACAAATTCCAAAATTTCCGAAAAGAACAGACCAAGTTGACGGTTATGAACGAAATCCCAGATGGAAAATTAGAAAAAGAAACAAACTTTATCCCTTAGAGGATGATCTATGTATAAAGTTATAACATAGTGAGAAATTTTGATGGGGTCTGAGGAAAAGAGCGAGATTTGCGTGAGTGGAAGAGATGGTTACACGTACGAGGAGGTGGAAGTTGGGGAGGAAGGAGATGATTTGTTGAGCGCAAGAACGGAAGGTGGAGGATGTTGTGGCCAATGAACAGATTGAAGCGATGTCGAGCTTGGTCATGATGGTGGCTAACAGAGCATATGGAAGGTGATCCAGGCTCACCTCCACGCTCTCCATTTCACGATTCGATCCTATCCAATAACAGATCAGATCAGGGATCGATTCTTGTGTTCTATGACTGTAAATTACTTTAATGAAATCATCATCAGTGGGAGATCTAGACAAGACAACAATGTTGATGATGATGATGACGACGACTACTTAGAATAAATAAACAAAAGGAAACTTTGCTGCTGACGTAATAGCCTTCAATTCAATTCAACAAATAATCATTTGATGGTGCATCTTTTGGACTAAGTTTCGGTATGGGCTTTGGTGTGATTGGTCTTATGATTTACCCAACCCAATGTGCTATGACTATTGTGGGTGTGGGTTTAGTGTTCCAAGGAATTCGAGTTATACATTGTATTGTAGCGATAACGAATTTCTTTTTGCTACGGGAAAGAATATGAGAATGCTGTTTAGTTGGATTTTCTACATTCTGCATTAAAAATAAAAGAGTATGAGAGCATATTTGGTGATGGTTAACAATTGGTATGTAAAAAAATAGTTTAAGAGTTTAAACATTGTCTATAAGTTTAAGAAACGGTTAATAATTGGATCAATTACGAACGCCATTTTTCCAGTAGAGTTTGTGACGGTAATAAAATTAGAAAGATAGAGAAAAATTTTTGGAGACAATTATTTTCTTTTTCTCCTTTTTATGTACTCTAAAACACTTCTAAAATAACTACTAATAAGATAATTTAAATAACTAAAATAAAGATAAATTAATTGGATAACAAACACGTAGAATAAGCGGATAATAATGATTTTTTTTTTTTATAAATAAGAGGGCAATAAGCACACAAAACAAAAACAAACTAACTCAAACCATAAATGAGAATATTCCTAACTCTACAAACAGAACTGAAATCAACAAGGAAAAGCCATCTAATTCCTAGGGAGAGAATGGAAGTTCATAAACTCCTCTTGGTCCGTATGATCCAACAGATAATTTGCCAATCAGTCCGCACACATGTTTCATTCCGTGTAAATACGCACGACCAGTCCGCACACATGCTCCCATGTTAATGACTTAAAAAGATATTTATGGGAGATAAATTGGCAAGGACATGACTTTATGGATCATTTATGAAAGATATTGAGTATGAGTATCGTCCTTAATTTTTTTCAGTAGATTAATTACACAAAAGAATCATTTTTTTTAAAATTATTTAAGAAATTATAGAAGGTGATTATAAATAATTAATTCAAACACGAATTAAGTACTGTATATTATTGGTTTTAAAACAATTATTATTTTAAATCTTTTCAATTATTTAAAATATTTATTATTTTTAAAAATTGAAAAATTATTAATACATTTTTATTTCATTGTTTTCTCTTATTATTTTTATTAATCAAAATAAAAATATTAATACAACAAATAATAATTTAGTTAAATACATTTAAATTTGTTTACCATATATATAGATATATATAAAATTTTTAAAGTGAAAATTTTAATAAATTTTTAATTTTTGTAAAAAATATTTAATCCTAAATGAAAGTGAAAGATTTGTATACAAACTTTTACCGCAAATAATATTGAATTGAGAATGGCAAATTTTATTAATATCTTGAAAGTTAAAGGGCAACTTTCAAAGAACCAATCAAGTTCCTTAGTCCCGATTTGGTACCCAGTTTTTTTTTTTTTCAGTCCCGGGAAAGCATGATATGATAAAAATGAATCTCGTGTTTGGTTAGCAGAAAAGAAAAAAATTCCATAATTCAAAGTTATCCCGTCAAAGCTTGTTGCATGTAATGTACAGTACATAAAGCAAATTTGAAACTCCATGGATAAGATGAAAATCTTTTAGTCCCAAGGAAATAAAAATTGAGATGTGAGGATATTGACGAAATTAGCCTTCAATAAGATGGAACAATAATATTTCAGAGCAAACCTTTTTCGTTGTCTACAAAAATAACATAAACCATCTCTTTTTCAGGTTAATCACATTTAGTAAAATTAACCATAAATTATCGGAAAAATTTTACCATAATAAACACCTTTTATTAATATTCTGGAAAATATATATTTCCCACTGCATTTTAATAATAATAATTTTTCAAATTTAAAAAAATTTCTCCGCTATTAAACATTCTTTATGAATTACCAATCCACAAATTAAAGCCCCCACCTTTTATTACCCGCCCACGTATTTATTCCGTTTTCATTTTTTGTCTTTTTTTTTTATGGGCTTTATGTTTGTTATGTTACATGATGTATCGTAACAAACTTTCACACACATTTGAGAAGAGAGAGGAGAGAAAAGAGAGAGAAATCAAAGAATGGGACTCACATAACATTGTCTGGGTAGGAAAATTATGTTATATCATATAACATAACATGAAACCTTTTTTTTTTATACTATTAGATTGTCCTTTTTCTGTTTCCTGCTTACAAATTTCCCCTCTTTCGTGCGTTTTTTTTTTGTCTGTCCGTTTTTTTGACAAAAGCTTCGGTTACTCTACTTAATCTAACTGGACAACATAGATTTCTTTGAATATAATGTTGGAGCCAGTCGCCAGATTTTTAAAGCCTCCCTCTCTTCCCCCTCAATTTTTTTTTTTTATATATAATTTAAGTGTATATTATTTGGTTTTAAGACAATTATTTAAAATCTTTTCATTTATTTAACATAGTTATTGTTTTTAAAAAATAAAAAACATTAATACATGTTTATTTCATTGTTTCCTCTTACTATTTTTATTAATCAAAATAAAAATATTAATAAAACAAATAATAATTTAGTTAAATATATTTAAATGAAAATTTTAATAAATTTTTAATATTTGTAAAAAAAAATATTTAATACTAAAGTTATGAAAGTGAAAGATTTGTATACAAACTTTTACCGCAATTAATATTGAATTGAGAAGGGCAACTTTACCAGCTTTCGTTGTCAGTGTGGTTGTTGTTGCTTGTTGGGGACAACACCATGAGTGACCTTGTTCGAATGCTGGTAGTTACCAAAAAAAAAAAAAAAAAAAGAAGGGCAACTTTTATTAATATCTCGAATGGATAGGATCCGTTTTAATTTTTTTTTTACAAGTACACTAATGTAAGACCCAATCATATATTGTGTGATTAATGTAGGACCTGATTCTACGTAATATAATTTTTAAGAGTTAATAAATAAAAAATCCAACTAAGGTAATCCAGAATTACCAATCCACAGGTTAAAGCCCACAGCTTTTCTTATCCGCCCACGTATTTGTTCCGTTTAGAAAAACAAACACATCACCAGAAGGAACATCGTTTTTCGTGACTTTTTTATTATTATTATTACAATTGGATTGTCCTTTTTTCTGTTTCCCGCTTCCAATTTCCCCCTCACTGGTGCGTTTTCTTGCGTTTTTTTTTTCACCAAACAAAAGCTTCAGTTACCTAATATAACTAGACAACATAGATTTCTTTGAATTTAATGTTGGAGCCAGATTTTAAAACCCTCCCTCTCTTCCCCCTCATTCTTCCTTTTTTTATATATATAGCAAGAAACATAACTAACCTCACCTTGCTGTGTTGCCATCTCTTATTCTGATTATTATCGTTCTTTCTTTCTGCTAATACAAACCAAAAACTCCATTCTCCCTATTTGAACTTTCCATGGCCAGCGTAAGGAAGAAGCGTCAACGGAACACAGTCACTGTGACAGCGACAGTGACGGGGGAACCCATTCCTCTCAAAGCAAACACAAATGCTGATGAGGAACACGCCGAGAACGGTGATGGAGGTTCCGAAACGGCGAAATATGCTGAAAATGTTGGGTTGTCGAACGGTGAAGGTTCGGTTAAAGTAAAAGATGATGATGGAGCAGGGGGTTCTTCTTGTGTTCAAGTTGTTACGGGAAAGAAGCGCGGCAGAAAGAGTAACGTGGGAAATGATAGTGTTTTGAAGAAGAGACCCGGTAGAAAAAGAAAGATCGTCAAAAAATATGGATCTAGTTCTGATGAGCTGGTTAATGGGAATAAGAAAGGTTCAAGACGTAGGTTCAATGCAGAGAATGAAGTTTTGGTGGCTCAGGGTCATGGTGAATCTGAAGTGCCTATTTATTCTTCGGGATATGCTTTTAGAGACCGTAAAAACAACGAACACGAGAAGCCCAAAGTCATCAAGAAATCTGTTAGAGACAAAGTAATACGATTTCTCTGCTCGTTCATGATTCTTTTTATGTATATACATGACATGTTTTGAGTTTGATGTTATATATGAATATGATTTAGCTTGCAACTGTGGTTTTTTTTTTTTTTTTTTTTTTTTTTTTTTCTGTTTTATCAATCAGCGGTGGATTGAAGAGGAGTCCTTAATGTGCCATCAATGTCAGAGAAATGATAAAGGCAGGGTCGTGAGGTGCAGAAGTTGTAAGAGGAAAAGATTTTGCATACCCTGTTTAAATAATTGGTATAACTTTCCCTCTTTTTCTCTTTATTTATTTTTTGTCCTTGTATGTCACTTATCTTGTTATTGAATATGCCTTGTTCAAGTTGGGTGAGATTTATATATGATGTTAACCTCCATGTCCCTACCGCACTGCCAGCTAAAAATCCGGGTCTATTTAATTTTAATATATTTTTTGTTTTGAAGGACTTTAAACAGATTATTGGAAGGAATTGAAATGATAAATCCATGTATGAACACAACTTTCTGTTGTTTACCCAGACTTTTAATCGTTTGTGTGGGGAATTTTAAGAAATTACATATGCTATATTTAATTATGTTTACCCAGACTTTTAATCAGTTTGTGTGGGGAATCGGGTTTAATGAAATTACATATGCTATATTTAATATGATATTATTTATTATAATAGGAAAAAAGTCATAATTTAGAGAAACAATTGCGAGATCAATGTTCTGAAAAGTTATTGCAAAGATTACAAGTTTAGATTTTGGATGATAAAAGCTTGACCAATGTTGTCAGTCCTTGATATTTTTGCTGTGTCTTGTTAAGGTATCCTCATCTGAAAGAGGATGATATTGCTGAGGAATGTCCTGTCTGCCGTGGTAATTGCAATTGCAAAACGTGCTTGCGATCTGCTGAACTTATTGAAGTTAGTTCTACCACCTCTTCTGGATTGGCTTTTCCTTTGATTTTCTGCATTTCACATTTGTATCATCATGACCATTTGGTTTACTATAGGAAATGAAAAAAGAAACGGAAACCAAAACAGATGAAAAGGTGGAGCTCCTTAAGTATTTGCTGAAAGGACTTCTTCCATATCTAAGACAGTTGGATGAAGAACAAATGATTGAGAAGGAAATAGAAGCTAAGAGACAAGGTATTTTTTCCCCTTAAGGAGTCTCAATTGAGGTTACTGATGTATACTATGGATCAATGTTGCTCCGTGAATAGATGAATTTGATGCTGATGCAAAGCTAGGTTTAATTATTGTGTTTGCGTTCTAGTACTCTTTATGCTACACACAACTAAACCATTGTTTTGAAATGAGGCCATGAAGCCACAGATTACTCTGCATTCTGAATGCTCACTGCAAAAGAGAGAATTTTTTGTTTTGTAAGTTTTTATAAACTTTTGGCTTTTGAACAGCCTGTCTGTTGCAGCGCATTTCTTCTATTTCCCCCCCTCTTATTAATGTGATTTTCTTTGCTGGTGTTTCTTTGTTTTGGTTCTTTACTTCAGAAATCTCTCTCTCTCTCTCTCTCTCTCTCTTGATTTTGAATTACTTTCGCACCTCAAATTATTTTTCTTGTATGCACCATAGCAGCATAGCT
Organism: Gastrolobium villosum; assembly: GCA_032173675.1. Classification (NCBI taxonomy): domain Eukaryota; kingdom Viridiplantae; phylum Streptophyta; class Magnoliopsida; order Fabales; family Fabaceae; genus Gastrolobium; species Gastrolobium villosum. The sequence continues at coordinate 78,885 of JAVKPL010004919.1, read as the reverse complement.
TGAGTTTTTATTAGAGTTCAGTACTCGTTCAATATTTTTTTCACTGTTTAATTTGCTTTCGGGATGTGCACTACAGGGCTCGCACTCTCAGAGCTAAATATAGAAAAGGCAGATTACTCCCAGGATGAGCGTGTATACTGGTAGGGATTTATCAGATTTATTATTGTTTTTCAGTTATCCTCATATTTAGTTGTTGACTTAAAATTCTTTTGTAGTGATAATTGCAAAACATCAATATTTGATTACCACAGAAGCTGTACGAAATGCTCTTTTGATCTTTGTCTCATCTGTTGCCGTGAACTTAGAAGTGGGCAGCTTCTAGGCGGTGCAGATCCAATTGATTTGGAGTTTGTATTCCGAGGTCGTGGTTATTTGCATGCCAAAGAAGAAAATAAAAAGGTACAAAAAAATGCATTACAAGCTAATGTTAAGCCTGAGAATCGTGCATGGTCAAGGTCAGAATGGCATGCAGAATGTGATGGTAGCATTCTTTGTCCAAAAGTTAACGATGCATGCGTCCACAGTTTTCTTGAACTGAGAAGCATATTTCATCCAAATTTTATCTCAGATTTAGTATGTAAAGCAGGAGAATTAGCAAAAGCATATAAGCTTCAAGAAGCAATTGAGACTCCTCACAAGTGGTGTTCATGTTTGAAGCTTGGTAGAGACACAGATGTTAGATATAATTATATGAGGAAGGCAGCGTCGCGTGAAGATTCCAGTGACAACTGTTTATACTGTCCTAGGGCTGTAGATCTACAGCATGGGGATTTAAGGCATTTTCAATGGCATTGGTGCAGAGGGGAGCCTGTCATTGTTAGCAATGTACTTGAATGTACGTCTGGTTTAAGCTGGGAACCACTTGTCATGTGGCGTGCATTCCGTGAGAGAAGCGCCAAGCTGGATCAACTTTTCGATGTGAAGGCAATTGATTGCTTAGATTGGTGTGAGGTTTGTTAAATTTCTCATTGTTGAACTCGGAGGGCTTTTTGCATAATTTCCACCATTTACCTTCACTCACTGTCATGTCTAATTTCGTACATGTTTTCTGAATTTTATAACTTCATCTTATAAATGTTACTGTAGATTCACAAGTTTATTGTCTATTCTTTGTATTTTTAGAGATTTAATACGGTATCAGAGAAACTCTAAATTACCTTTGATGACATGTTGAAACTCTAAAAAATTGTGTTGCTGCATTTTTTCTTTTTCTGGTTTGTGAGTTTGTTGGAGATTGTTGCGCTTCTCAATTAAGAGGTCGCTCGACGATGTCCACCTACGTCCATAGTTCCTCTATTATTATGACTTGGTTGGTGTGAGGTTTGTTTTTAATTTCTCAATCTTGACCTTGGTGGATAGTTCCTCTATAAGAGACAGCTTCTAGATGTTCTGCTGTACGAGTCAAAAAGAGATAACATTTCGTTGTGTTAGTCACTAACTTTCAACTCTTGTTGCTTGCCCTGTGCCGTCTCTCCCAACATTGTCAACAAATATGGTGTTGTGTGATCAAATTATATTGCTTTTGTTATCATTGTCATCTTTTTTAGTCCTGGATTTCACTCCATATCTTATCATCTTTTCTTACAACTTCATCTCAATTTCTTGCTGTCTGTTTCACTATATTTGCTTCACCTACCCAGATCCTTTCTTGTTTCCCTTGCATCCTCTGCATTCTGTTTTCCTATTGGTGTGTTTGCCTGTTTCTTTGGCATGCTCAAAGCATCTAGCTGATGTCAAGTAAGACATACCTTTTTTTGTTTTCTTGTTGAAATTATTACTGTTTTTTAGTTGTAGTCATTCTATTTTTTTTTTCTTTAATCAGACTAGACTTAATCACATTTGCATTATTTTACTACTGTGTTATTTCTTTTACATGACGTGTCTATTCTATTGCTGGTGATTTCTGCTTTTTTTATTTGAGTTGTTGATTAAATGCAGGGAGAGATTAATATACATCAATTCTTTACTGGGTATACAAGTGGTCGTAAGGATTGGCTTAATTGGCCTCAGATATTGAAATTAAAAGATTGGCCTCCTTCTAATTTTTTTGAGAAATGTTTACCTCGTCATTGTGCTGAGTTCCTATCTTCCTTGCCCTATAAAGAATATACGGATCCTCTTAGAGGTGTTCTTAACCTCGCAGTGAAGTTGCCTAAAGGATGTCTAAAGCCTGACATGGGGCCAAAGACATATATTGCTTATGGATTTGCTCAGGAGCTTGGGCGTGGTGATTCTGTTACTAAGCTCCACTGTGATATGTCTGACGCAGTAAGATCTATTTCCTTAATTCTTTCTTGGCCCGTTACTTTCAAGGGTTTCTTCAGGGTTGTTTGAATTCTTTTGGTTGTTATATTTAAATAGAATATGGTAAGTTGCATAGTTTGTAGGATGTATAAATTGTTGCATTTCTCTGCTCTGATTCTTATGAGCAGATTGTGGTTTCAAGTCTATCTCATAATTTTTTTTTCAGCGCATTGTCTTCAATGCATAAACTCATTTGATTCTATATTTGATTGGTTATTGCCGTGGTTGTTTTAGTAATCGATGATTTGAAAATGTTATCATGAAATGATTGATGGCATCGTCACATAAGTATTTAAAGAGTTGAAATCAATGATGCCTTTGGATTAGAGAAATTTGTAATCAGCATTTACTTTCATCAGTTGCATGGCTTTTACTGGTTAAATATTTGTTGGTGCTTTGTATTTATTGCTGTATTTATTGCATGGCTGCACATTTATGAGGAAAACAAAATATCTTTTTTTATTCTGGCTGTTTTAGGTAAATGTGTTGACTCACATAGCTGAAGTGAAATTGGATTCTGAGCAACTTACTACCATTGAGAATTTGACACAAAAGCATCTTGAGCAAGACAAGAGGGAACTACTTGGAGATGATCAGGATGGAGAAACTAATAATTCATATTCTCCCATAAATGCTTCTGAAAAGCAAAATAGTGTTCAAGTCATGGAACATGCAAATGGATTATGTGATGGGAAAGTGGTTGATCAATTTCATCAACACTCTGGTTGGAATGAGGTTGCCTTTGTTAATGAGGATGGTCTTTCATGTGGGTCAGAGCTCAAAGAGGTTGAGAAAGAGAAAATGAAGCAAGAAAACGGCATGTTGGTTGCGGGGGATGCTTCAGAAGGTGCTCTCTGGGATATTTTTCGTAGACAGGATGTACCTAAATTGCAGGAATATCTGATGAAGCATTTCAGAGAGTTCAGGCATGTCCATTGCAGTCCTCTAAAACGGGTAAATTAGTAAAATGATTTTCCATTATCTATCAGGATGCTCCTTGTTGATAAAGCTTGGTTCTTACCAAGTTACTGCTAGGAACATACTCTTATAACTTATTTTGTATTCATAATATTTGGAGATTTGCACCTTAATAACATTGACAGTATCCCATATTTTCTTCTGATAATTTTTTTATTAAATATACATGTCATAAAGGATTGGGCTAAGGATCAAGCTGCTGATAAATAACAATTGTGAATAGTTGTTTTGAGAGTGGAAATAAATTATTTCTGTTTAATTAGTCTATGCATTATCATTGGTAAGGAATTATATTGATGTGATCAGCCATATTGAAACATATCATATATGTCCTGAGACAAGTTTATTCATTTATGGACCTTTCATTAAGATAACAATAGATGCTTCCGTTCAGAAACAAGGGCAGGGAAATGCATTATTGGTGTAGTTACCAGTCCTAGATCCTCATTGGCCATTTAAATAAATGTTTTATATAATTGGTTTTGGCAATTTTGAAGTTTTGATTTGGCAGTTGAAAACTAATGCTTGTAGATATCTGGTCAGTCTGATAATCCTTTCACTCAATATGCATGTATTTTTTTTCTTGATTGGCACATCCTTCGATATCGTAGGTTAGTCACCCCATCCATGATCAGACCTTCTATTTGACTGTGGAGCATAAGAGGAAGCTTAAGGAGGAATATGGTTAGTAGTGTTCATAAGTTTTCCTATTTTGTTTGGGGGGAGGGGTGGTTTAATTGATCAAATTGTACCTATATGGTGACAGTTCTATATTTTCTTGTAGGAATTGAGCCCTGGACTTTTATTCAGAAGCTAGGAGATGCTGTTTTTATTCCAGCAGGTTGTCCTCACCAAGTCAGAAATCTGAAGGTAAAATGAAAACATGTTGTGAATTTACTTCGTCTTTAATGTCGGTATGATGTTTCCTTGTTTGCCTAGAAGTGTATAAATGTTTAAGTATTCTATTATGTCAGATATGTTGGTTTTGACATACTATGATACAAGAACGCCTACTAACTTAAAGTAGGTATATATCCTGCATAAGCAAAGCAAGCTATAATAGGAAGTGAACACCATTGATTCATTTAAGTTGTAATATTCTTGACACATGCCTGTTCTTTTATAGGCATTAAATGTGATTACTTTTTTTTTTTTTAATTTCTATTTTTTATACAATAACAGCATGGAGGTTGAACCTAGGATTTCTTAACCCCTAGCTCACTTTTTTGTGGCTTAGCATGTAAACATCCATGATATGCTTTTTCCTTTTGCAGTCATGCATTAAAGTTGCGCTTGATTTTGTCTCTCCTGAAAATGTTGGTGAGTGCTTCCGTTTGACAGAGGAATTCCGCATGCTTCCAATAAATCACTGCTCCACTGAGGACAAACTGGAGGTATGCCAACCTAGTTTTCTTGATTTGATTATGCCGTTTTTATTTTCGTTGATTGTTTTGATGTATAGCATGACTAAAATGGGTATTTACACTGACTTTACAACTATGTGATTGGATCAGTCCAAATTGTGGCTTATCTTCCTCGTTTTTGTCTTGGGTGGAGTTTCTGCCTATTAGATACACTATTTGTTTAGTTTTAGAATTTATTTAACTTCCAAAAAAGCAGTAAGGACTGAACTTGGCAATATGTTAATAATTGTGCCATATTGTCATGTCAGTAGTTTCTTATTGGGATTTAAAATTCTTATTTCCCCCTGATTGCTGCTTCTTTGGGAATAGGTGAAGAAAATGACGATATATGCTCTGATCGATGTGGTGGGACAATTGGAGCAAGCAAGGTCAGTGATTGTGATACTTGCGTTTACCAAGGACATTATTCACTTTGCTGTGAAATGCATTTAGATTCTCTCTTAGGGACATTGAGTACTGCTTCTTTTTTGAATATAATATATTTGAATGCTACAGATCAATTTTTTTTTTTCAAACTGCCACGTCACCATAGTCGCTAAGATTGTTAATATGCTTCTTTGTCACGTAGGTGACAGAAAATGACGATATATGCTGAGTTAGTCAGCTATGTGGTGGGACAATTGGAGAAGCAAGGTCAGTCCATTGTGACTATGGTGCTGTGGCAGTTTGGAAATTTTTATTTGACTGTGCAACATTCAGGTATATTATATGTCCCTATCTCTTACGTTGTCTGCATATTTTGTTATATTCTTTAGGCTCGTGATTTTAGATTTGCATTTATTGTTTGCATCACTTACGAAATTGATGATTCTCATTCAATTTACAGGTTTGGGGAAACCAAGGTTCCACTATGAATATATCTGTAACAGATTAAAGCCAATTGGAAGTGTGAATTTTTTGAGTCATTAGCTTGATCAGGTGTGATGATTTTGGGTTCTACATATCCTTACCGTTCCATATTTTGTTCTCTATAGCACACCTTGAAGTACTTTTGAAACATTATGTTTTACTGACTTGTAGTGGTGTACATATTAAGTATCACCACTTGTATACCTAGGTTGCTAATACTTAGGCTTAATTAAGTTTAAGGGGGCAGATGCTGATATGAGCGTTGCACTTTTTTGAACTTCTGAATGCATAGATGATGAGATTCGAAGTTTGCCCTCGTTGCCTTGTATTAGAATATAAATAATATTTTATTTTTAGTGTGCTTTGTTATTTTACATTAGCAAAGCGTTTGGTACGAGGTTTATCATAAATGCTTTTTAAGCTACGTTTGGTATGCAAAATTTGCAAAATTTCTAGGGCGATTGTCTTTCCGGGAAAATAATGTTATGTGATAACTCAAGTACGGATGGAGAAAATAGATGTCCAAAAATTTTATGGAATTGTTCGATGCCTGAGAAACATAAAATTAAAGCGTGAAAAATTTGACAAAAATGACCCCATGTTTTGTACGGGTCTGTAGATATAGTTTTTACAAAAGGTAAAAGGTGAGGTTAATTCTCACTAATATTTCATAAGCAACCAAACACAAACTCAGTAAAATTAACTTCATTTTTTCGGAAAAATATGAATCTACCAAACAGCTTTTTATTAACATTCCAGTAAAATATATTTCTCAACATTTTAATTATTTCCTGAATAAATTTTTTTTTTCTCTTGTACAAACGCTCCATAGGATGAGTTGTAGAATTCTTACAACCCCACTCCTTTATATTCTCTCATTTATCCATTTTAACCTAATCAATTTTATATTAATCTACTTTCTCTTTTATCTTATAACATTTTGCCACGATGGAATCAGAGAGAGAAGAAATTATTGATTCTCATTTATTTTCTAAAAGGGTTTTATGTTTATTAGGTAACATGATATAACATCACTTTCTTACACACACATTATAGAGGTGGGTCCACATGTTTTCTTTCTCTTTTATCATTCTATTTTTATGTGTTGGAAACAACACTTAAATTATGTAATATAACATTAATAAAACCCTTTCTAAAATGATTCTTATATGGTGTATATATGCGCCTCAACCATAATAGAATTGGTGAGGTATTGCACGTTCCCTATTTATCCTTGAAGTCCTATGTAAAAACATGTATTCCATGAAAAAGAAGACAATATGGATTGGTGTTCCTTTTATTTCATATTATCTCTATTTTTTCTCTTAGTTTTATAACATGTCTTTATTTTCTTTCTTAGTTTTATAACACCTATTTCTAAGTTTCATCAATCGAACTATTGATTGCTAAATCTATCAAATTTGGAAATAGACACACAAAAATGTTAATATTAATTTTATATCATGCATACATAAAAAATAGATGGATTTCATTTTTTTTATTTCTCTCTTTTCTCTTTAGTGGGTCCAATGTAATATAAGAAATATATTTCCCTTATTTTTCTCTCCTCTAGAAAGTTATGAACCCATTTATTATCAATATTATTTTCTTCTAGGTAGTCAGGAGTATAATTGATATTATGGTCATATTTGTCAAACTCTTCATATTATGGTCATATTTGTCAAACTCTTCATATTCGACACCCTTTTATGGAATGAAGTGTTATCGGTGCAACAATATATTTCTATTTGATCAATAAAAATTGCTTCATATTAGGTAAGATGTGCTACATGTCCTTTCAAACTTTAATTGTTCTTTTAATGATTTTTTTTTTAGTGAATAATGTGTTGAATACTTCATTTAAATCTTGTGGTTGATTGTAAGTGACATGAGACGTATTAGGTCAACAAACAAATGTAAAAGTGACTAGTATGTCAAAGTTGCACACTAACATGACATTCTGTTAGATATCCCTTTTGCCAATGAAATTAATTTTTCATGGTTAGGAGGAATGATAGTTACAAGTGATCCGTCTATAGTTCCAATGTATCCCTCGAAATAAGGTCAATATCTATGATCATCTCTAATTTTTTATGAAACTTCCATAAACTAAAATTGTGGTGGAAGCATAATATCAAAGCATGTATTACATAAATATAAATATAGATTCACAATTATGCAATTAAGTATTCAAATAAAAATCATTACATTTGTTTACCAAAAAAAAAATATATCATCACATTTTATTTGATTTGTAATTATTTCTAAATGATATATGACATTTTGTATATTGGACAATGAACGAGTGCAAAAGGCCATGGATTATTGTAATGTAAATTTTTTTACGACAATACGAAGATGAATCCTATATTCAACATAATGTAGTGCTGATAATGGGTGAGGAGAATGTTAACGATATTTTATATTCCACAGACATGAGACATAATACGACACGACACGAGGTGCCATGTTAATTTTAAATTTTCAACATGTTACGAGTATGGTAATTAAATCTCGATTTATCACTGTGATTTTACCTTTTTACGATTTTTTTATCAAAATGATTTTACTAATATTCCAAATACTTTTATGTTTTTACGATTTTTTACGTTATGATTTTACTTTTTATAAATTTTTTATGGGAATTATGAATGTCATGCAAGAAGAAGGAACCCCATTTTCATGTAGAGGCAACAATAGTGGGTCTCATTGTTTTTAAAAAAAAAATCAAAAATCAAAACATTTGAGACACGATTTTTGATCTGTCTATAACATGATGTAATGAATTTCCTATGACATAACAATTACAAACCCCTTTTTTTATTCCCTTCTGATTTCACGTAAAATCTCAATTTTAAGTTTAACTACTTTTTCTTAGGACACATTTTGATATTAAATAATATTTTTAATATATATAATATAGTTTATATTTAATACATATAACAGTCCATAATAAGTAATATAAACAGTCATAATTTTTCATACACTTATTTCACGTAATTATCTTGGTTTTTCATATATTACAATTTTTTTATTTCTTTTTTTTTTGTTCTTAACTAGATATTTGATCCAAATTATAAATATTTGAGTCAATATTTTTCTTTATTTCTTTTTTTTATCATTAAAATTGAACCAACTTATAAACAATATTTCAGAACATTATAAGCTAATGGCTTATTTAATGAATTTTTTAGTTGTGTAGTAAATTTATTATTAATTTTTTTTTTGGTGAAAGTAAATTTATTTATTTTTGCTTACCTATAATTGATTTTTATATAAATTAGTTTATTCTTTTAGGACATAAAATTATGTCATTTTAATTAAAATTACTGTGTTTTATAATGAGAGAAATAAAAATTATGATGGAAAAAAATGAAAGGTATTTTTTTAATCTATATATTAAATAAAAAGTATTAATTTTATCTAAAATAATTATCCTTTAAAAAGATAAATATTTTCCTCAATTATTATTAAAATAAAATTATTCCTCAACAGCGCCCAACCAAGACAACACAATTTTCTTGTATACGGACTGAGACGAAAAAAGTAGTTTTTCTTTTAACGAAAATCTTATTAGGCCGTGTCGGTAAGAAACCAGCTTGACGGAAAAGATTAGAATTGGGCCTAGGCCCAAAAAATTAGCCTCCGCAGATCCAATGCATGTTATTTTATAATAATAATTTCAGCGTAAATAATCGATCTCCAGATTTTGCTAAGGTTTCAGAGTTGTTTAATTTGTTTTCTCTTTATATCTAAAACGGGGCTCCGAAATTTTCAAAACCTAATTGAAATCTGAAGAAGAGAAAACTGAATCTTCTGCATCGAATTGAGTTGGGAGGACCTCAATTGAAACCGGACGCTGGTGCATCGCTCAATCGTTGGTGAGTCCAACTCAGATTCCTTCTCTTCGTTTCTCATCTTTCTCTCTTTTCCTTTGTATTCGAAACCCCATCTATGCTATCTGCGATTGTTGTCAAAAGATAATAAATTGGTGTTAGGTTCATTTTGCTTAAACATGATACTTCGTGATTTAGAAAAAATAAAATAAAAAAATTCAGGCTATGGAATTTGATTTATGCGTTTCGGGCATTTTAGGCATGATGGTTTTGGGTTGCTGGTGAGGGAAATATTTGTTTTTGGATTGGGATGGTTCTCGCGTTCAAAGATGTCGGTTCTGCAGTGACATGAAAAAAATTGATTTCACGCGCCTGAACCGTTCCTTTTATTGTTATTTGAAGATTGTAATGGAATGATTCTATGTTCCCAATGCATATGAAGCCTCATGGGATTTTGTACTGTGAAAAACTATGCGAATTAGCTAATTCATTCTGTATCCATCTAGCCAATATTTGTGAAAAATATTTGTACTAGGGAAATATCTTGCCTAAAACGTTGACTAAGAAACATTTATGCGCACTGCCAAATATTACTTTCAGGTTCCTAGCTGCTACTACTATGATTCATTCTCCCCCCCTTTCTTTTCTTGAAATTGTGAATACAAGTTCAGAATTATTGATTTAGTTTTGTCCATGAAATTCTTGTATTTTTGCTTGCTTATTATTATGTTCTAACCATTTAAAATGTCCTTGCTCTGAATGGATTTGTTGAAAATTTGATTACTGATAGAGCCCAATGGCGTAATTTGATTTTTGTGACTGACCCCTTCTAGTATATTGCTTCGACATCATGGTTGTTGTCATTGTTTGTAATGTTGTAAAAGTTAAAACCTTTGGACCTGTATTGTCTTTGCTTGTTGGTTTTTTTTTGCCTTGTTTTGGTTCCTGATAATTAAGTTGCCCTTTTTCTTCCCAGGTTAGGGATTGACATTGAAATCTCAAGATGCCGGCTACAGCAGGTAGGGTTCGCATGCCTGCGAACAATAGGGTCCACAGCAGTGCAGCCCTTCAAACCCATGGAATATGGCAGAGTGCCATTGGCTATGACCCTTATGCACCCAATAAGGAAGACAAGAAGGATACTTCCCAAAATCTGCCAAATGCGGAACCTGATGCTGAGAATGCATATGCCAGCTTCCAGGGGCTTCTACAGCTTGCTAAGATAACCAATGCTGATGTAGATATTTCCCGTGGGGCCTGCAAGAAGTGTGGGCGTGTTGGGCACCTCAAGTTTCAGTGCAAGAACTATGTGAAAATCAAGGATGAAAATGAGGAGAAGGATCCTGATGCAATGCAGCCTCTGCGGTTGGTTGGATTGGATAAAAAGTTGAAGGGAAAGGCTGAGAAGGTGGATAGGAGAAGCAACGTTGAGAGCTCAGAAGAGGAGGAGGAAGAGGATAGTGAGAGTTCAGATTCTGAGATTGATTCAGAGATTGAGAGAATTATTGCTGAAAGGTCTGGGAAGAAAATTAGTGGGAAGGGAGGTTCTTCTAGAAAGAAAGGGGATTCGGATGATGATGAATCTGACAAAGATTCTGGCAAGAAGAGAAAAAAGAGAGGGAGGTCAAAGCAGAGGAGGGGGAAGAGGGAAGTGAGTGATTCAGATGATTCAGGCGAAAGGAGGAGGAGGAAGAGAAGGAGGGAGCATAGGAGGAAGAGGGACAAGTCGTCAGATGAGGATGATGAGTATAGGCGCAGGCGAAGAAAGAGTAGGAAGGAGAAGAGTAGAAGGAGAAGCCGTCTATCAGATTCTGATTCTGAAACATCTGATGAGGATTCTGCTATACGGCACAAGAGGAAAAGCAAGAGAGCCTCATCATCGTCGGACACTGATTCGAGTGGATATAATAATTCAAGGATGGGTAGAAATGTCAACAAATCAGAAAAGAGGAGACGCCACCGTAGGGATGATGAATAGAGTGGTAAAATCGGTGCAGTAGTCAATTATATGTCCTTTGATGATTCTAAATTTTCATGTATCAAACACTTCATGCTTGTCTGTTTATTGTGCCTTGCTTTGCGCTTGAGTTTCAGAATTTGGATGTTCAATAACTATGTTGATTTTTCTGTACTTTAGAGCAAAATGATATTACACCCAGTGGAGGGACCCTGGAAATTTTTTTTTATGTCCGCATATTTAGTGGTGGGGTTAGGAGGCAACGCCCCCCAAATATTTTTTATTTTTTTTTTTTGCAAAACGCTTGTACCCGGTCATAATCTAGTTGCTTTCATAACAAGCTGCAGATAATAGTTTGACCAATTATTTCCCTTCTTAAATTTTACCAATCCTCCAAAACAAATATCATAATATACTCTAGTACATTCATACATCATCATTTTGACCAATTATTTTTCTCCATAAATATTATTTTTGATCTCTAATAAAAAATCTGGTCCCCACTTTAGTCCATTATAAAAAAAATTAGTCACCCGGTCTCTATAAAATTCAAAGTGGATCTATTTTAGTCTTTTTGAGGGACTAATGTAGGTCTTTATTGAATTTGTGAGGGATCACGATCTTAACTAAATTGATTCATTTTAAATTTTTTAGGGATCTTGAGATTAATTTCTTTTTATAAGCGATTAAAATGGGGATCATATTTTTTGTTTGGGAATTAAAAAGATATTTACTCCTAATTTCTATATATTGAACCAAAGGACAAATAAGGACATGCAATCAACAAAAGAAAGAAAAAAAAAAAAAACCGAAAACAAAATTTTTTATGACCGCATTTGCCCGCAAGTGGGTCCGTCACTGATTACACCTGATCGGTAATTGACCTGGTTGAGGTATTGAGTTATTGGGTCACTGGTTCAATAAGTGTGGATCACTAATTTAATTACACGACCCGGTAAATATAGGCACATATATAATTTTATTAAATAATTATAAACATATTTAAATATTTGTAAAAAAAAAGAATATTAATTTTAAATATTTTAAAATAAAAAATAATAAATCACATATTATTATTTAATAAAGAATCAAACAAATATATAATGCCTGTAATATTGATGCTTTATGTTCAGTAGACGATATCTCAATCAAAGATAACATGACACAATAAAAAAATGGGTTTACATTTGTCATTTAACATGACACAATAAACTTTCCTACACACACAACATTTTGTGGGACCCACACTTTGAAAAAAAAAAGAAAATACGGCACGCAAAATGAATCTCTATAACATTACACAACCACTTTTCCTACAACATAACTCTTATAAAACCTTTAAAAAAATAGTATCTTTTATTTTATTTTATTTTTCGATTTTTTTATGAACCAGTCGGGTCACTTGTTGAGTCGACTAGGTCACCAGTGTCTCAAAAACCAGTCGGGTCGCATCGGTTTTGTTACTTGGCCAATCCAACATGAAAATCAGACCGGTCGTATGTTCGATTTGCCGATTTTCGGGTCGAGCCAGTTTTTTTCAACAATGCTTTAGAGTCATTTTTTTAAGCTAAAAATCATTTTTAAGTTAAAGCTAAAAATTAGAGCTTTATAAATAAAGTTATAAGTTGTTTGATGATTATATAGAATTTTTAGCTTAAAAGTTACTTAAAAATTTTTTATTTTAAAAAAGGTATATATTTCAAAAAAAGTTGAAACAATTTAAAAAAAGCTTCTCCTAGGAACTTTTGGCTTTTAATTTTTTTCTTCGTTATAAAAAAAAGTTCTTATATTATTATAAGAGCTTTTGTAAAAACATGTTCACTTTGGCCAAGGATAGCAATATGAGGTCTATGAGACCCTATCAAGGGGGGAAAAGCAGCCCCCCAATATCTCATTACTGTTTGCTGATGATTTATTGTTATTTGCTGAGGCGAGGGAGGATCAGATGGATATTGTACTAAAATGTCTCTTAATGTTTGAAGAGATTTTGGCCTTGAGGTTGAGTATTGCGAAGACAAGTATTTATTTTTCATCTAATACCCTAGAGGGTTTGGCATCTTCGCTGATAGTTATAAGTGGTTTCAAAAGGGTTTGGAATATAGGGCGCTATTTCGGTGCTTGGATGGTGAATGACAGGGCTACGAAACATTACCAGCATATTGTGTAAAAGGTCCGTAGTAAACTTGGCAGCAAAGATGTCTCTCTCAGGCGGGGAGAGTAACTCTGGTGAAGTTGGTCTTGTTTTCCATCCCTTATTTCCATATGCAGTACGCGAGATTGCCCCAAGGGGTTTGTAATGAGTTGGATCGTATCCAAAGAGATTTTTTCGGGGGGGGGGGATACTCATTAGAATAGGACATATCACACGATGGGTTTGGTTACCCTAAATAGCCCAAAGGAGATGGGTGGACTTGGTATGAGGAAAACAACCTTCATGAACGATGTTTTTCTAATGAAGTATACTTGGCGTTTTCAAAATGAAGTCAATTCTCTTTGGACGTGTGTGATGCGTGGTAAATATACGGTGCAGGTTGGCCAAGCGCCATTTCCTAAGGTTGGCTCCTCTCCTTTCTGTAAGGCAATCTGCAATATCATGCTAAAGATGCAAGATAACATAGTTTGGGAAATCGGAGACGGGGAGACAATATCTTTTTGGAAGGACAAGTAGGTCAACTCTTATGTTTGCCTCTTGGATAATGTTAGAAGAAGTGTACCATATGAATTGAGGGACTGCTGCCTCAATCAAGTGGTTGGTCAGGATAGCAAGTAGAAATACAACATGTTGCAACAACTGTTCGATTCAGAAGTGGTTGAAAAGATCCGAAGTCTACTCCCTCATGCTATGCATGATGGACCAGATATAAGCTTCTCGTTACTGGATGGTATGACTATAGTACAGGTCAGTAATTGCTATTTATATCTTGCAAAACAATCCTTTCAGCATAGTATTTTCTCTAAGGAGGTTTGGAACATGGTGTAGAAATGGAAAAGGCCTCTAACAGATTTAAATGTTTTTCTAGAGATTATTGCACAAGAGTTTGCCTACAAAAGATTGGATCAGCTCGTGGTCCATGAAGGACTCACAATGTACGGTCTGTCAGCAAGAGAGGGAGACATTGCTACATATCTTTCGAGATTGCCCGGTGATCCATGATACATGGTATGGTTTCTTGACATATGATAGATTAGCTCAGTATTTTGATGCCAATTTAGATGATTGAGTGATTAACAATTGGATTCGTGATGACATGGGTTAGGGAGGTTTTGTTTGGAGTTCATTGTATATTGTTTGTTGTTGGTATATTTGAGTGCGTGAAGGAGATACAACTTGCCTTTATCAAGGCCGAGACTTCAATACTCCAGGAATGTTAGCTAGGAGTCTCCTTTGACTCCGTATGTTAAATTAAACGCATATGAGGCCTCAAAGGGTCAAACGACTTTAGCATCTTGTGGAGGGCTTCTATGTGACCAGAGGGGTGTGTTTGGCTAGGGGGTTTACTGCAATAAGTGGACATTGCACTGCTTTACAAGCGGAACTATGGGATGTGCTAAAAGGGCTGAAGCTAGCTTAGGAGGCAGGTTGGACAAATATTTTGGTTGAAAGTGACTGTCAAACAGTCATTGCATTATTTTCTAAAGAAGGCAATGAACTCATGAGTCCCACTTAGTGACTCGAATACGAGTATTTGATAGTCGTCAATGGAATGTTCGTTTTGTGCATGTTCTCCGGGAAGACAATGAGTGTGCAGATTGGTTGGCAAATTATCTATTGGTGCACACCTGATCAGGCTCACTTCTTTGAACCCCCAGGGCTATGGTGTCATCTCCACAATAAAGGTGTGATGTTCACTAGGCGTGCAAAGACTCGCTAGGAGATCCCCTATTCTAGTTCCCTACCTATTTTTCTATTTTTTCTGTTTTTTTGTCTTTACTTCAATGTGTATATATATATTAAAAAAGGGTTCGCTTTTTCTGCAGTTACTGCAGATAAGTTATCTGCATTAAGTCCAATACGACGTCGTTTTGGGGCGGAAATCATGTTATTTTTGTAATTTTAAAGTATTTTAGGGTTATAATAGTCTTTATATCTATAAGCTTTTAATATTTTAATACCAAAACGACGTCGTTTTGGAAATAAATGCAGATAACTTATCTGAATTAACTGCAGAAATATTTTTCCCATTAAAAGAACCTATAACACAATTCGAACATAAACTTATGTCATTTGACGCAATTAATACGATGTTGTTATTTTTTTTTTGTAAATATAGCAACCTCTGGCCTTGGGGCTGTATTTCGAGGACAAAGTGACCGGAGGAGGTTAAATAAATAAAAATAGCAACACTCTATACTAATAAAGATTAAAAAACAATATATTTTTCAATATTCATCGTTAAAGATTCCTTTATAACTACTGTTTTAAAATGATTTATTTTAAAGTGTTTCTAAATTTTAATGGAAAAATATTTGTCTTTTTTTTTTTTAACAAATATTTATCTTTTTCTAATTAATTAATAAATTTGACCCAATAAATTATATCGATCCACCGAAAGAAATCAACAATCATTAGTATCTAAAGATGACATAAAACTATATCATTGAAGAAAAAAAACATGTGTTTTTCCCAAACTTTTATATGTTTATCCTTTGGGACGTCCATGGCCTGCTGATGAAGAATCGGGAAGTCCGTTTTTAGCACTCTCCGAGAGAAGGCCATTGCCGTGCTCACTTCCTTGCAAGGCTTGGAGCTGAACTCATTGCGGATGCTTTGGGCATTAATAATGGTTTTTATTTTTTCCCTGCTTTCTGCTCTTTTGTTTTTCATCTAGCTCTCAGGAAAATAAAAAAAGAAAAAAAACTGAATATGCTCTTAAGGTCTTCTTTATATTTCATAATTTATTTTAGCCAAAAAAAAATTCGAATATTATGTTTTTTTTTCTTGTCCTTAATAATTTATTCAATAATTTCGTCAAAACCTCTTTTATAAGTGCTATTCTAAAATGATTCATTCTACAATGTTCCCAAACTTAATATCTCTTTTATAAGTGCTATTATTCTTACAATGTTGACCTTCCATATCGTTTATGAGCAATTTGCATGCGTTCCAGTTAGAGAGCATCCTTCAACTTTGTACTAGCTTCTCTCCTTTTGCCAAGATTTGACATCTTGTTCTTGCTTGTGATAAATTTAATAAACAATTCATTAACAATTTAACGTGCCCAGCAATGCTGAAAATCAGATTCCCAGTTAGCTAAAAGATATGGAGACAATGTCATATCTGCCTCTACTTTCGAGTCATGATGCTTACAAGTTACGACCACCTTTGAAATTCTAATTCAACGTACTCATTCAAAAGGGTAAGAAGCTAACGGTTCTAAAACGGGGCACCATATTTTGGATTATATTTTTTCATAAGAGAAGCAAATTCTTATGTCAATTGATGTAGACAAATAAAACGTGATCTTATACAGCATTTCATTTCACTGATCTAACCTGCAGAAAATTCAAGCTAGAGAATAAAATTAAAGGAATCAATCTGTAAAATATGGCAATGTGATCTCAAAAATATTGATGTGATGAGTCTGATATGTTCCCAATAAGATTCCAAGTAAATTTCCACGTGAAAAATAAAAAGCAAGTAAATAATGAAGTCCGGAATGTTGAATGGAGAGTGTTGATGTGATGAGGAATATATCATAATGTTTGTTCCTCTCTTCTGGGAGGTTATTAATTCCTCTATATATTGAAGACGACAGCAGCAGACAACACACCATGCTTCCAAAGCTCAACAAACAACAAAGTACATAAAAAAAAATCATGATGTTGATGCATTGCCATGAATTGTACAAGCCAGTTTTTATCATGATTTTAGTTAACTTAGCTTTGGCTTTTGTCAATTTACTTCTGAAGAAGGTTCTTAATGAAGGAGTGGACAACATGATCATTGTAACATATCGACAGGCAATTTCATTTATCTTCATGGCACCTATTGCATGCTTCTATGAAAGGTAAGAACCACTTGCTCTCTTCACTTCTTTCTTCTTATTCTTCTTCCTCTTCGCCCCCCAAAATTTTAAAGGTTTTCTACTTTTTACAGGAAACACAAACTTGAGGCTCACATAATATGTCTTCTTTTCCTCGCTTCTCTTGTCGGGTAAATATTCTTTTAACCAGAGAAACACGCATCAATGTCTGTACTGATGTTGTTTTAATTTTAATATCTACAATTAGACACTAGAGTTCAGAGTAACACTCCCCCAATACCTATTTCTTCTTGGACTTGAATATACTTCTGTCACGTTCTCATGTGCATTCCTCAACATGGTGCCTGTATTTACATTCATTGTGGCACTGCTATTTGGGTAAGTTAAACAAAAGGATATTACTTGATTGTGGAATATAACTACAATAATTTTGATCCTTTTGTCCTGAAAATTTTCCAGGATAGAGAAGGTGAACATGAAAAGCAACAGTGGTAAAGCCAAAGTCTTGGGAACCTCTGTGTGCATTGGTGGAGCTTTGTTGTTAGTCCTTTATAAAGGAATGCCCTTAATCAACCCACTATCGCAGCACAAAACAAACAAAGCTACAATAACACCTCCAGCTGCCAAGTTAGATAAATGGATTATAGGTTCAATACTTCTGACTGCCGGCTGCCTCTTGTGGTCTTCATGGTTTATTATACAAGCAAAAATTAGCAAAAGATATCCATGTCAGTACTCTAGCACAGCTATTTTGTCACTTTTTTCTGGCATTCAATCAGCAATATCAACTTTGATATTCAAGAGAAATCATACCTCGTGGATTCTCAAAGGGAAGTTAGAAATAATGAGTGTTATATATGCTGTGAGTATATTCTTTCCAATGACATACGCCATTTAGAATGTTTTTGAAGTAGTCTGTTAGTTTCTTTGCAAATTCCAAGTTCAAATCTAAATATCGATTTGCATTTGAAGTAGAATATTCAACAATTATGATTACCTGTACATACTTATCATTCAAATTTGTCATGTGAACCTAGGGATTGGTGGGGTCGGGCTTGTGCTATGTGGCAATGTCATGGTGTGTCAAACAAAGGGGTCCAGTTTTTACTGCAGCATTTATGCCCCTTGTACAGATATTTGTGGCCGTGCTTGATTTCTATATACTAAAGGAGGAAATTTACATGGGAAGGTTGATTCCCTTTATCACTCTTCTATGATTTCCCTTTCTACATTCCATTTCACCTAATGTATTCCTATCTGCAATAAGCAGTGTTGCAGGATCTGCCTTGGTTATTGCTGGCATGTATATTCTTCTATGGGGAAAAAGTAAAGAGGGAGAGCAATATGTCCTGAAGGATACGCAAGCAAATGAAGATGTAGAATGTCAATAGCAATGCCACCAATGACAATATAAACGATTTTGGTCCAAATGTGCCCTCTAATATTCGGGGGACTTGAGTTCTCTGAATAACAAAAATGAAGCAATTAGCTATTTTGGGAACCAAAAGCTGATAAGTTTGAGACTTCTACACAGCACAGAAAATTAATTATTCAAGTCAATAATAGACTCTAACCTAAATGTCAACCACTGCATGTTTATTCTTGAAGTTAATTTTATCAAAATATATATGTACTAGTTGGATTTGTACATGCGAAGCACTAGAGTTCCAACTTCATATGGAGAGATGAAACAGCATCAACTCATCAATATCTAGACTACTAAAGTAGTTATTTGCTCGCAACCTCTTATATAGAGTAGGAAAAAAATTCTGTTTCACAGAACTAATATAGTTAAATGGAGAAGAAAAGAAATTTACTTTCAATCATACACTTTAACACAATCAAATAATCAAACTTCTTTAATAAAAAACATTGATGTTTTTACCTTGCTCGGCAGCTCCACTAGTGTTAAATTTTTGCTGTTCCATTTACAAACGAAACGTTAGCATGCAAAACACCTGAACCATGGAACTTCAAGTTCATTTCAGAGGACAAGAATTGTAGAAGACTAAATATAATTTGCTGCAATTCGCTTTTTCCGATTCCAATAAGTTGATTATTGGTTACTGATCATTTTAATTTTAGATAAGGATATATCTGCAATAGTGGTGAAAGACACAAATACATTATATAAAAAGAAGCAAGACATCTAAGTTCCTCCCAAACATTTTCATTTTTATGCTATATAGATATAAAATAATTGGAACATCACTAGAACAAAATGGTTAAATGCCACTATGTTAACTCACTGCTAATGATTCCAGGGGCATCAGGTTTTTCAAGGCTTTTCTCTTGTCCTTACTCATTAGAGCACACAATTTTTCCCCCACTGGTTTAATGGTATTACATTTCAAAATTACTTTCAGCAAGTTGTAATCTACATGGGATATATAGTTCTTATGTCGTGGGAGAAGTTTTCTTTTCCTGCAACGAATCACAACTATGTTTTACCTGTAAGATAAAATTATAATTTTAAAAGCTGATTTTTTTCTCTCTCCTCATAAGGCTGTTGTCTTATGTGGCAGAGAGAGAAAAAACTTTAATATTACAACTATGTCTTACCGGTAAGAAATAGTTGTAATTGATGGCATAAGAGGAAGAATTTTGCAACAACATGAGAAGTTGGGGACCCAATCTACATAGTGCATGGATTTCCAAGCTGCGATAAAATATGAGGACATTTTGCTAAACCCAAAAACCAAAAGGACTTCTGATAAATAACATTGAACTCTAGGTTCTGTGCAATAATTCTTCCAAAAAAATTTAATTGCTACAAACTTCGATACCATCTACTCAATAGAGAAGCAAATCATCTTCTGTTAAGGTATCATTCAACGAACTTTCCTTATTGTCTTGGCGACAGCCAGGTTTCATTTGATAGACAACAAATTTTAGCATAGAATAAGTTTCTTCTGAATCAGGATGCGATTTATCGTGAGCAATGAATCTATGAAGGACTCCAGATATTTCAACAAAACTTATCCCAGGCGATTTTTTCACCCCTCTTCTCTCCATGGTTTCTCTCATGCTTCTTGCATCATCCCAGCGTTTGACAACTGCATAAACATTTGCTAAGCCCACATATCTTCCATCATGATTTGGTTCTAGCTCAATAAGCTTCCTGCCAACTATTTCTGCGAGATCTAAATTTCTATGGTTAATACACCCACTAAGAAGAGCACCTAACATGGAAGCCGTTGGTTCTATGGGCATTTGACAAATAAATTGGTATGCAGTTGTTAATAGACCTGCACGTGCCAGCACATCTACCATGCAAGCACAGTGTTCGCTTGTAGGTGTCATGCCGCATTTACCAAGACTCTCAAAGAAGTACCACGCTTCTTTGACTAACCCTCCATGGGCACAGGCAGCTAACAAGCACAAATATGTGACCTCATCAGGACGGATACCAACTATTTGCATTTCCTTAAACAATTTAAGAGATTCATCTACTAACCCATGTGTTGCAAGACCTCCAATCATTGCATTCCAAATCAACACATCAGTTTGACTCTGTGAGACACCACGGAATACAAGCAAAGCCTCCTCTATTGCCCCACATTTGGCATACATGTCCACAAGAGAAGTCTGCAAAATCAATGTCAGTGGTAATCCACTGTCAACTATGTACTTGTGCATCATTCTCCCCTTCTCTAGAGCACCCAGGTGTGAACAAGCGCACAAGACACTCACCATAGTCACTTCATTGGCCTTGGGCCCAATAGCCCGCATCTTTTCAAAGATAGCCATAGCTTCCCTGTATTCCCCAGCCTTAACATAACCATCAATATAAGAGCTCCATGACCGAACGTCCCTCTCTGACATGGACTCAAAAACTTTCTGAGCCAAAACCATTTCTCCACACTTAGCATAGCCATCCAACATGGAATTCCATGAAACCAAATTTTTTCCCTGCATACTATCAAATACCTTATGAGCCCACACAATATTCCCACAAGAAGCATACATGTGAATCAAAGAATTCTGGATAAATCTATCAGACTCATGCCCAGTTTTTATAATGTGGGCATGCACAGATACACCGGATTCCTGGTTTGAAAGACGAGCTGATGCCTTCACAAGAAATGGGTATGTTAAGTAATCTGGTGCAATCCCAAGTCGCAGCATCTTCAAAAAAATTGATAGGGAATGAATTGGATTTTTGCTATTTGAGTAGCCTCTTATGATTGTGTTCCAGCTAAAAATTGCCGGACTGGAAAGCTGGGAGAAAACCCTGTAGGAATAATCAATGTCGCCTGAATTGGACAGAGCAGAAAAACAAAGAATTTTGGATATAAATGGGTCATCTTGTGATAAGCCGAAAGAGATCACAATAGCATGAAGTTGCTTCAGTTCAAGCATTGATTTGCATTTAACAAGGAGGCTGAGTAGAGTTTGGTGTATATTTGCAATTTTACATGACTGTGACGCACCAAGCATTTACAGATAAATCTTGTAACACCTGCAGCTCAATTGTGTCATCCAAGCAAGGCTGAGCCAAGGCAACACTGTTCAGAGACACAGAATACAATGGTTAGGGATCATTGGAAACTTAAGTTCTGAATTGAATTCAAGAAGTTGTTCATCAATTAAATAGAGCCAGCCATGTAAACAAGAAGTAAAATTAAGATATAACGGAAGCCCTCCGACCTAAGCCTAAGTGCCTAACTAAACATGAATGTGAAACAGATTACTTGAACAAATTGAGATAAAATGGAAGCTCGTTTTCATTTAGTATTCATTTTAATAAAGCAACTTAATTCAACCTTCCAACAGTCCACACTTTCATATCACTTTCAATCAGTAAAAAATGCAGAAAAACAAAAAGGTTTTAGTCTTCATGCCTCATGACCAGGAAAAAACCCCCCTTAAAAACCAGGGGCAATCAAAATATCCCTAAGAAATTTGACCCGAATCAAACAGCCAAGCACGACACATGGATTATGAGAATGCATGAATACTCTCCTAAAGGTTTAACTCCCAATTAAGCATAGCAAAAAACTCACATCCGAGGACAAAATTTGAAGAATAATCCTAACTCATGTTTCTTGACTTCAAAGTACTTCCACCAATAATTCATCACCATTAAAAAATAAATAATGAATTCCCACAATATGATTAAGACTGAGCCATCACAATAAAGATTAAAAACCGAGCATTAAACAAGAAAACAGGGATCATGCACCATTAGACATTTAATCAAACACATAATATGCTTCATTCTCAAATCACAACGAAAAATAATTGAAAGTAACATCCTTCAATTGAAACCCACAGCCAACTAAATTTATTTACCCATTCTAATCTCTCAAATTCAACTTCAAATATAATCCTTAGCAAGTTGTTGTCTATGAAATCAAGTTTCTCTCAGTCATTTTATCAAGCAATTTGCAGTCATTAGCACTGCCTCTGACTCCAGAGAATAGCATTAACAAATTTTGAACCTAGCCAGTTCATAAACAGATGCACAGTTTCAAAAATAACTACAAATGAAACATTAAAGTACACAAATCAAAAAGCAAAACCCACACCATATTAAGGAGACAAAGAGACGTGTTGATACATACCCACAAAAAGTGCTTTGGAGACAAAGGAGCTTTCCTTTCACGCAAAATGCAATGTTAATTCTTTCTGCTTGTGGTAAGCGTTTACTTTAGATTGGTTATTTTAATTAAAAGTGATTTGATTTGCTGCACTTCACTTGTTTTTTCAACATTTCAATTTCATGAGTTCAAATCATTTCTTAGCTCCGTCAATTTCATAGAACCATCACAATAATAACCACTTGAATTTCATCGGCTTAGCTAGTTCCCAAGTACAGTATTACATTAAGGTATCAACTACTTCGAGCGGAGCCATTTTGGATTTTGATTAATTTTTTTTAACCTGGAATAAATTAATTTAAATATATATATTAACATAAACTTGGTTCAATACAAATTTAAATTTTTTTTTCGAGTTCAACTCATTTTAATTTTGAAATTATTCAAATTTATTTATTTTAAGTTGAATTTTATATTAATTAAATATTTTAAATTTATTTATTTAAACTCTTACTTATAACATGGCCAAATTTGTGTATTTATATATATATATATATATATATATATATATATATATATAGTTAAAAATATTTTATTTAAGCTAAAAGCAAAATGAAATCCTAATATACATTAGACTAAAGTATTATTATTATTTAAAAAATTTATCCGGTGTTGAGATTTACCCTTTTTATTATTATTTAGAAGTATGTATATTTATGTATTGAGTTGCGTCCAGTTTTTTTTTTTTTTTTGGTGAAAGCGTCCAGTTTTTAACCAAGACATAAGAAAGTTGTTACAAAAATTTCCAGCTTTTGTATTGACAAGTTAATCCATATAGTTTTAGATAATTTGTGATGTCCTTCTTATAAATACATGCATGCATCTTGTTATTTATACACTTTATCCTTTTCTTCATATACTGGTTTCAGCGTCACGAGTGAAATATAGATGCACCATCACTTTCGTTCGCCCACTGATGTATTACTATATGGATTTTTCTCATTTATCATTGTATTTTCTTGTCCTTTAATCACTATTTTCTTGTCCTTAAACTTTATCTAAATTAGATTTCGAGTGGTCAATATTATATAATTTTTTAAAATTTTAATAAAAATAAACTATGTCATGATTTATATGAAATACATTAAGTTTGAATATATATTATCATTGATAAGTGTAGATAATAATATTAATTTAATCATCAACTTATGATAGAAAGAAGAGTAAACTTACAATTTTTTTTTTTTGGTGAAAAGTAAACTTACATATTTGATTATACCTTACATCGCATTCATGTTATGCATACCAAGTTAGCAACAATTACTCCACAATTTAAAATTATGAATAGAAAATGTTAAAGAATATAAAATTACTAATATAGTCTCATCCAACATTTTAAGTTTTTAGGTTGAAATAAATAGTTCTTTATATGCTATCAAATGCATCATCCACCCAACAAAATTTTTGGATTGAAATTAGGGTTTTATAAGAGTTATGTTGTAGGAAAAATGATTGTGTTATGTTATAGAGATTCGTTTTGCGTGTCAGAGTTTTTTTTTCCTTTTGCTGCGGGTCACACAAAATGTTGTGTGTGTAGGAAATTTTTTTTGTCATGTTAACTTAGATGATAAACCCTTGAGATTATTATTGCATTTACATTTCTGCAGCTGTTGTACGTGCAACAGTCAAATACTTGCTGCCATATATATATGTGAAAGTATTAAATATTAGGAATAATAATCATACAAAAGAGAAAACATTAAATGTGGACAATCATAACCATATATCTGTCATTGCAGTATGTAAAACTAGAGGTGGCAAAGTGGGCGGCCCGCTCCGCCCCACCCCGCAAAAAAATGAGTCAGGCCGCCCTCGCTCCCGCCCCGCTTTTGAAAGTGGGCTGAAAAATTCAGCCCGCCCCGCCCCGTTTGGCGGGTTGCCCACCAGCCCGAGCCTATTTTACACTGACCCGCCTCGACCCGCCTATGTCCGACATCAACCCGCCAAAAAAGGAGCTCGCCCCGCCCCGTTTAGCTAGTGGGGCGGGTTGGCCCGCCGAGTCGAATCCGTTTTGCCACCTCTATGTAAAACGGTTATAGAAATAATTTTATATATATATATATATATATATATATATATATATATATATATATATATATTACGAGAAGGATTATTATTAGGGTTTTATAAGAGTTATGTTGTAGGAAGAGTGATTGAGTAATGTTATAGAGATTCGTTTTGCGTGCCAGAGTTTTTTTTTTTTTTTTTGCTGCGGGCCCCACAAAATGTTGTGAGTGTATGAAAGTTTTTCTGGTCATGTTAAATGATAGATGATAAACCCTTATTTTTATAAAAAATAATATAGCTTTTATCGATTTAACCATCAAATTAAACATTCGTTATCTTGATTGTTTGTATTAAATCTTATAAAAATTGAAAGAAAAAAAATCACTAAATGATTCTTTTATATATTTCGAAAGTTCATATTTATCTGTTACCAAAAAAAAAAAGTTTATATTTATATAATATTTTATAAATTTGAAATAAACTTTCAATCGGATATTAAATTTTGAAATAAAATTATCTGGATTAAAATATAAAAAAAAAACATTATAGCAAAAAAAAAAGCATTGAAATAGTGTCATCACAACCTCCACTTACTCCAAGACTCCTTTTCTTCTATCGTGAAACCCCCTTCTCTTTATCATCTCAATAGATTAAAATGTAGAAGCTGCAAAACGACGCTGGTAACCAAGCTAATATGTAAAAATCAAAGAAAATTAAAAAAAAAAATTAACTCGGAGAAAGAATTAGGATTGCAAATAAAGGAAGAAACAAAAAAAGATTAAGGTAGCAAAAAAATCGTTCATTCCCTTTTCATCATTGCTTAAAATTTTATCTATTAAAAATAAATTGAGTGTTCATATATGTTCCGGACCTGGTTATTAAGCTTGCAACCAACGTATGCAGTATTCCAAGTATTCCGGGTCTCACATTATTTGAATTGATTACAAAATCCCACGAAACTATTCGGAGGCTTAAATCATGGAGAATCACCATTGTTATGTTTAAAAGAAGATTGATTCTAATTGAGTATTTAATGGAGATTGATCCTAATTTTGGAATTTAATATTTGAATAATATAAAATTATTTTTAAAGAAGGCAGGTTCATTAATGACGGAGATTTGTAAAAAAAAAAAAAAAAATGTGTGTTAACTTATGATAAAAGAGGTCCTAGAGAAGAGAATTCTTTTTCCCAACAAAAGAAAAAGAAAAGAAAAGAGAATTCTTATGAGAAAATAATTTAGGTATCAAATCAAATGATTCATATAGGAGAAAATCAAGTAGAAATTAGACAGAAAATTAGGAAGTAATTCAAGAGAAGATGAAAAATGTGTTCGGAAAAACAAAATCACCTTATTAACACGATTACAACTTTAAATGGTAATAAAAAGAAGGGATTAAACAAAATTATGTTACAGGCAAAAAATTATGTCATGCAACCCCTAACCACAACACAAATTTTTTGAATACAGTTCATTTTTCATTTTCTTTATTATCATTTCGTTTGTCGTTTACTTTGTAGGAAATTTTTTATTTATTTATGTAAGAGGACAAAAACAATGCCCTAAAAAGAATCATAAATTGAAGAATAAATGCTAATGGTTTTCAGAATTCAAAATTTGAAATTACGTTTTAAAATAAAAATTGAAGTCATCAATCAATATTTTGTAATTAAAATGGATATTCTAACGGGAAGAATATTGTAACAATCACAATTAGTATTACTACCAAATGATTTTACCGTTAAATATAGAAAATATGGAAAATCATAACCATAGTAAAAATAAATATAACTGTTATGTGTAAAGAACATTGGGATACACCACCCCAAAAGCTAGCTCAAAGGATGAGAGTGTCACATAAAAGCTAGCCCAAGGCCATATAAAAGCCACATTAGTTGTTCATCCAATCAATGTGGGACTATATATCTCAACATGCCCCCTCACATGAGAGCCCATTGGGCTTTGAAGAGTGGATAATGCAACAGGCCCAGCCTACCTGTGCTAAGAAATCCCACAAGAGAAAGTGCGGGACGACGAGGCTCTAACCTTGAATTTTTTTAATTTTTTTTTTAGAAGGGTAATCAGAATATTATTGAATAGTGTAAATAATCTGTACAAAGAGGTCTCTATTTATAGATAATGAAAACCTTAATTCTCGACCTAATGGGTTTGGCCCAATACAACAAATAATAATAATAAAAGACCTAAATAATAAAAGACCTAATATTTACAACACTCCCCCACAAGCTGGGGAATAGATATTTATCATTCCCAGTTTGTTAGTAAGTTCTTGAAATCTGTCTGAAGGAAGTCCCTTTGTCAATAGATCAGCCAATTGACGCCCAGCGGGACGTGTGGTTCTCTTTGATGAAATGACGGTCGACCTCAATATGTTTAGTCAGATCATGTTGAACTGGATTATGAACTATACAAATAACAAACTTATTATCAACATAATTGATTTAACAACTAAGTGTGGTTGTTACACTATCCTACCCCTATTCTTATATTTAAATAATGGCTCGTGGCAAACCCTAACGTATTGATCCCCCCTCTCTCTCTCAAATAATAAGCCAGTAGTAGGGTTGTGTTGGGTTCTCTAGAGTTATGGCTTTTGAGCGAGAAACAAAGTTTCCTTTGAAACTTTTCGTGGACAAAGAAAGAAATCATGTAGTTATGGCAGAAGCAGGCGGAGAGTTGGTATGTCATTTGTTTGGTTTTCTCGAACTTCCATTGGGAACTATCATGTCTCTGCAACGTAAGAGCATGAAGAGTAATATTGCCGCTGATGAAAATCTCGATGGTCAACCAAATAAGATAGGTTCAATTAGAGAGATCGGTTGCATCAACAATCTGTAACAGAGCGTGATAAATAGGAGCCAAGATTTATCACGCTTTGGTACAATTGTTGATCAAATCTCTCTAATTGAACCTATCTTATTTGGTTGACCATTGAGATTTTCATCAGCGACAATATTACTCTTCATGCTCTTACGTTGCAGAGACATGATAGTTCCCAATGGAAGTTCGAGAAAACCAAACAAATGACATATCAACTCTCCGCCTCTTTGCCATAACTACATGATTTCTTTCTTTGTCCACGAAAAGTTTCAAAGGAAACTTTGTTGCTCGCTCAAAAGCCATAACTCTAGAGAACCCAACACAACCCTACTATTGGCTTATTATTTGAGAGAGAGGGGGACCAATACGTTAGGGTTTGCCACTACCCACTATTTAAATATAAGTGTTATGGACCTGTGTGAGAGGCCCACGAAGTCGGCCCACTTCAGCAACCCGATGAGAGGCCCACACAGACAGGCCCATCATGTCAACCCGGCAGAACTCGAACTCGGTGTGTTACTTCAGATAAATGCTTAAACGGATCGCAATTAAGGAAGCATAACGTTCGGCACGTTACACCCAGTAACGGCCGACCAAGCTGTAATGGCCCCCGCGCCATTACAGCTCAGCTCCACATTTCAAATTAGAGGCAGCCCCTATAAGAAGAAGGGCTCGTCGACGGTAAAAGAGACATGATTGATTACTTTCACCATACTCACCACACTGACACTACAGTCATATTCTTTCTACTTAGAGATCAAGCTAGGTCTAGGAATATCTTCACAATAGATACTCCTAACCAAGGCTATACAATCCAAAGTGACCAGTCAGCTTGATAAGGGTTGAACATTTCTGTCCCCAGGACAGAACATTGGCGCCGTCTGTGGGAATCGAACCCACGACCACAGAATGGTGGTTCACACGAGAAGCAACAGTCAGCCCAATCCACCATTGGAACCGGTTTTGGAAGAGATCAACCAACCCCAAAACCGGTTGGATGATGTTGTGAACCACGATCACGTCCACCTCAGTAAAGACGTATCTGACTCTGCTTCTACTCCTATGAGGCAAGAGCAACGTCAGCCAGATGCTCTGGCTCCACCTAGGACGAACTCATCCATGCCTGCCAGAGAATTGGCTGGCAATATTGTCCAATCAACCGATCCTGAATCCCGGCTGGCTCACACAGCTCTTACCGCCATACTACAACGCATAACAGAAATGAAGGATCACACCAATCGTCAACGTCAACACGATCTTCGCGTAATGCGAGAAGAACATTTACGAGGGATCCGTGATCTAGAACGTCGTTTGAGGGGAATAATTGAACCCCGGCAGGATGGCGAACGAAGCCACCCATCTCAACAGAACCAGGCCCAAAGGCATGAACCCAGCCCAGCACAAGATGACATCAACGTAGCAATGGAAAGACAAAACACAACTCCACCAGTCACAAATCCGGTTCCCCAAATAGGAACGGGTATTCCAAGGAACCAGGAGGAGGTGCATCCCAATAAAGGAAGACATACAGCTGAACCCGGTTCATATAAGAGAAGGTATAGTAAGGGGCAATACAACAACAGCCCCTTTACAAGCACGATCTTGAATGCTCCTTTCCCGGAGGATTTTGATTCTGCACGCTTGCCAAAATATGATGGAAGCCAGGACCCACAAGTTCATATCGATGCTTTCGACACAGACATGTATATCAGAGGGATTGATGAACCCCTCATATCCCGGATATTTGCCATCACCTTAACAGGAGCAGCGCAAGCATGGTTCTCCACCCTTCCTGCAAATTCCATCAGCTCCTTTGACGAATTCGGACAGCGCTTCCTCCTTAATTTTGCCACAAGCAAAAAGCATCCCAAGTCCGAATTCGCACTTGGCAAAATACGCCAAAATCCAGGGGAAACTCTCCAAAAATACCTCAATCGGTTCAAAGATGCTGCCCTACAGGTGCCTAACTTACCAGAGAACGTTCACGTTCATCTCATCGTGGCTGGCTTGGACGGATCCTCCAGGCTTGCCAAGTCGGTTTACAAAGATCCTGTGAAAACACTTTAAGAATTTAGAACTCGATCTAAGAAATACTTAGAACTCGAGCAAATGGAGACAGCAAATGCCCAGCCGGATGAGGAAAAGGGGATAAGTCCAAAAGACAAGAACCCGATGCCACAACAGCGGGATCGATCCGATTTCAGGAAAAAAGATAACAGACCTCGAATTCCCGACTCCCGAGATCGTATGGGGAAATATGACAAGTACACGCCACTAAATGCCCCGCGATCACAAATATGGCGAGAAGTGGCCATGACTGAAATGCGAAAGGTGGACAGACCCCGACCCATATTTAACAGAGGGGGACTGGACAAATCTAAATATTGTGCATTTCATGATGGGCCCGGTCACACAACTGATCAATGTTGGGATCTTCGAGATGCAGTTGAGAAGTTCGTACGAGATGGCCGGCTACGACAGTACGTGATCCAGACACAAGGGGCTAAAAATGGTAAAAGAAAGTTTGACAATAGAAAGAGAAACAGAAGCCCGGCACCAGAAAACAAGGCCCCAGAAAATAACACCTCCACAAAAGGACCCCGCCATGAGGAGTTCCCGGAGGTAGCTTTTGAATGCAATGTAATAAGCGGAGACCTTGGGGGTGGCGGCGACACGATGAATGCAAGGCGGAAATATCTAAGGGAAGTTCTCTCCATTAGGGACCACCCTACTTTTAAAGAAACTCAACGAAATCCAGATCCTCCTTTGTTGTATTTCACAAAAGACGATATGCAGGGGGTCATGCCAGGACACGTTGACGGGTTGGTCATTGCTGGAACTTTAGTCAATTGTCGGGTTAGAAAAATCTTCGTGGACGCCGGAAGCTGTGCTGACATTATATTATGGGAAGCATTCAAAAAAATGCATCTCGACGAGGAAGATCTCCACCCTTGCAGAACAGAGCTAATAGCCTTTAATGGGCAACACACTACTCCGAAGGGGTATATAGACCTAAGGTTAACATTGGGGACAAAACACGCGTTCAAGTCAGAGCGCGTACGGTTCATAGTAGCCGACTTTCCCTCTGAATACAATATAATCTTAGGTCGACCAACAATACATCATTGGGACATAATGGTCTCCACCAAGCATCAGAAGATCAAAATGGTGAGTAGCACCAATGAAATTATCACAGTTTGCGGTGATCAGAAGGAATCTCGAGGCTGTTATTTCGACACAATTAAAGAAACATCCAACCCCCCTCGAATTCACCCAGGAGATAAACATATCACAGATCCCGTATCTTCACACAAAGGGAAGTCGGTCAATGTCGTCGAGCTTGACATGAGGGAAGAAACAATTCCACGACCAGAGCCCGATGGAGAGCTGGAAGATTTGATACTAGGAGATAAACCCGGCCAATACACACGAATTGGCAAATCCACGGATCCTTTACTTAAAGCAGAGATTGCTAAGTTTCTCAGGGAAAACAAGGATGTCTTCGCCTGGACTTCGTCAGAAATTCCTGGTATTGACCCACAATTCTGCTGCCACAAGCTGGCATTCTATCCGGGATCAGTTCCGTTCTCCCAAAAGAAGAGGAAGTTAGGACCCGAACGACAGCAAGTCTTGGCAGATCACGTCAAGGAACTCTTGAAGGCCGGTTTCATCCGAGAAGTTCAATACACGACATGGTTGGCAAATGTGGTGATGGTCAAAAAGCCAAATGGCAAATGGAGGGTTTGTACTGACTATACAGATTTGAACAAAGTCTGCCCCAAGGACTCATATCCAATGCCCAATGTATCCGGGTATAACCAGATCCCAATGTATATTCCGGGTATAACCAGATCCCAATGTATCCAGAGGACCAGGAAAAAACTGCCTTCATTGCTGAAAAAGCAAATTATTGTTATAATGTTATGACGTTTGGGTTGAAAAATTCAGGGGCCACATACCAACGAATGATGAACAAGACTTTCAAAGGTCAGCTGGGAAAAAATGTCGAAGTCTATATCGATGATATGATTGTTAAATCTTTTTGTGCAACCACGCACATTAAGGATTTGGAACAAACTTTCAAAAAACTCAGGGCGTATTGTATACGCCTAAACCCAGCCAAATGCGCATTTGGTGTTCCTGCAGGCAAATTTTTGGGCTTCATGTTAACTCACCGTGGGATCGAAGCTAATCCCGAGAAATGCAGGGCGGTTCTGGATATGAAGGAACCACGAAACAAGAAAGAAGTACAACAACTAACGGGAAGAATCGCGGCGTTAACACGTTTTTTGCCTAAATCGGCTGACAATACCCTCTCATTCTTTAAACTGCTGAAAAAGGAAGCAACGGAAGAGTGGAACCCGGAGTGCCAACGGGCGTTTGCTAAATTAAAGCAATGCTTAACGACCCCGCCGATACTAACAAAGCTCGAGCTAGGAGACGTCCTGACCCTATACTTGGCCGTAGGAGAGGAAGCAGTGAGCGCGGTCCTGATCAAGGAGGTTGAGGGGGATCAAAAGCCGATTTACTTCATTAGTAGAGCATTACAAGGCGCTGAACTACGATACCAAAAGCTGGAAAAAGTAGCATATGCACTGCTAGTTACAGCAAGAAAGTTGCGACCCTACTTCCAGGGACACCAGATCAGAGTTCGTACTAACCAACCGGTTCGACAAGTGTTACACAAACCAGACTTAGCTGGAAGAATGGCCAGTTGGGCAATCGAGCTAAGTGAATTTGATATCATTTATGAAAGTCGGAAGGCTATTAAATCACAAGCCTTGGCCGACTTCGTGATGGAGATGACGTCACCACACCAAGAACGAGACCAAGCCGGCAACGCTTGGAAAGTTTTTGTAGATGGATCTTCTAACAAGACAGGGAGTGGCGCCGACATCATACTCGAAAGCCCAGAAGGGGTCACCATAGAAAATTCTTTGAATTTGAGTTTTCCAACATCAAATAACCAAGCCGAGTATGAAGCACTTCTTGCCGGGTTACTGCAAGTCAAAGGTCACGGGGCCGACCATGTGGTGATATTCACTGATTCCCAGTTAATTGCATCTCAAATAGAAGGCAAATACCAGGCCAAGGGACCCCTAATGATAAAATACTTGCAAAAGGTAAAGGAATTGATGGCCAACTTCAATACGGTTCAAATTAATCATATACCTCGAGGAGAAAACAGTCGAGCTGATATCTTGTCAAAGTTGGCCAGTACAAAAAATCCGAGAAACCACAGGACAGTAGTGAAGCAAAGTCTACCCAACCCGAGTGGCGTAATGATCATTACAGATACGACAGATTGGCGGCATCCCATTATTGAGTATCTCGAAAAAGGAACGAAGCCGGAAGACGAATTGGAATCTCGGAAGTTAATCAGGGATGCAACACAATACACAATGGTGGACAATCAACTGTTCAGAAAAGGATTGCACACCCCAATGCTAAAATGTCTTGGCTATAAAGATGTCGAGTACATCTTATCAGAAATTCACGAGGGCATCAACGGGCATCATATGGGTGGCAAAGCACTAGCACGAAAAGCTCTACGAGCTGGTTACTACTGGCCAACTATGGAGTTGGATTCGAAAGAGCATGTGAAAAAATGTGATAGTTGCCAAAAGCACGCTAAGCATATTCTCTCACCACCAGAAGAAATGAGGTATATATCAGCTCCTTGGCCATTCTTTAAATGGAGAATGGACCTCCTAGGACCCTTCAAAGCAGCTGAAGGGCAACTAAGATGGTTAATCGTGGCAATAGACTATTTCACAAAGTGGATAGAAGCAGAACCAGTAGCCACTATCACCTCGGCTTGAATCCGGAAATTCTTTGAGAAGAGCATAATTTCCAGGTTTGGAATACCTGCTGAATTGGTCACAGACAATGGAACATAGTTTGTTGACAAAAACTTCCAACAGTTGATGCAGGACTTTCATGTTAAACATCGATTCGCTTCTGTTGAGCACCCACAATCAAACGGACAGGCTGAAGCGGCAAACAAGATAATCGTGGACGGCCTCCGGAAAAGAATGACAGACGCCCAAGGAAGTTGGGTTCAGCAGCTACACTTTGTTCTGTGGGGGTATAGAACGAGTACCCAGACGTCAACAGGGGAAACCCCTTTTCGGTTGACATACAGTTGTGAGGCTATGATCCCGATTGAAGTCGGAGAAACCTCCCGGAGACGAATGAATAGCATGACGCAGGGCGAGCAACAAAACAACAGATTGCTTACTGCCGAGTTAGACCTCATCGAGGAAACTCGAGTCTTGGCTCATTGCCGAGATATTATGGCCAAACAATAGATGGCGGCCAGACATGATAGAAAGGTTCGACCAAGAAGCTTCGAGGTCGATGATTTAGTTCTCAGAAGAGCAGACATCGGTAACCGGAATGCAAGGGAAGGCAAGTTAGCTGCTAATTGGGATGGACCTTACCGGGTTAAGCACAAACTCGGAAAGGGTGCATATGTCCTTGAAACAATTGAGGGCAAACCAATTAAAAGAACATGGAATGCAGATAAGCTGAAGACATATTACAGCTGAGCGACCCTCATCTGTTTTATGATAGAAATTATCCTCTATTATGGACTCTATTTAAAAGCCAAATATGCTGGCACTATTCATGTAATAATCGAACCAATAAATAAATGAGGAATTATTTCTTACTTAAGATATACTCTTATTTGTTATTAGTATCGAATACAAGCCAAGGTATGAGATGCAATCCGCCAAAACGATCCTGATCAGGTCAAAGTGCCCATTACGCTTTGCTTTCAAAAGGGATGGGTAGGTGCCATGATTGCCTCTGCCTTGAAAAAAAATTATACACAGACGCGTCTCAAATGACGAAATGTTCTGTATTCCGATTTAGTTTGCATAACTAAGTCAAATAATATGCGTCATGAATAAATGACAAAATCGGAATTAGTTTGCATTACTTTGCCATGAACATTTACCTTTCCTTTCTCATTACACAGATCATTCAACATTATTAATGAGAGAGAAAGAGATGATCGACACTACAGATGTAAATTATGACCGTTTTATGACAGAATAAATTAAACAAATATTTAAATTCATGGGTATTTAGGTTAACATTCTCATCTTTATTTTACAATCAATCAAATATAGTAACATAAAATTAACCCAAGTTTCCCGACAAATTTTTTGCCATACCAAACATCTTTTTGTAACTTTTCCAGTAAAAAAAAGATCCTATCAATTTTTCAGAAAAAAAAATTTGGAACAAAAAAAAATTTCTCTCCTACCAAACGTCCCAAAAAAGTTTTATTCTTTGAATTTTAATGTCGTTGCTAAATCATCGTGACCAGCCTTCTCATGAGCAAGGCATCAGCAATAGTAGATATTTAGGTTTAAATTTTGTAGTTTTATTGATACTCTGATTTTATTTATGTTTAATTTGTAAAAAAAAATATTTAATTTGTTTTAAACATATATGTGATTTTATTAATTTTTAATGCAAGACATTTTGAATTTATTATTGCTGTTTTGTGTTTATTTTAGAATTATATTTAATTATATCAATTTAATGATATAATATTTATAGGCTTGAATATTATCAATTAATAACGTGTTTCGAATAATGATAATAATGAATATAAAACAGAGGCAAGCATTTCATCCAAATTATAAAAAGGTTTATCATCTATAATTCAACATGATCAGAAAAATTTTTCAACACTCACAATATTTTATGGGGTTCACAGCAAAAAAAATAAAAAAATTCTGACACGCAAAACGAATCTCTATAAGATAACACAAACATTTTTCCTACAACATAATTCTTATAAAACACATTATAAAATATGGATGAAACTTCAGCTTTTGAAGGGTTCAGAAACGGTCGATATACGTTTATCTACCCACTTTATTTCATGGGTGAGAGTATAACGTCGTTTTTAATTTAAAGATGGTTATTCCGTCGGTTTATCGAAACTGACGTGGAAATACGGCCCCAAATTCAATGTCGGTTTACAAACAGCCTCAGAATTAGCCTCAGAATTTTACTACGTAGCTTTAAACCGCCTGCAAGCACAAATAGAACCGACGTTAAATCCCCTGTTTGCTGTAGTGCATATATATATTAAAGGGAAAAACTCTCTCCAGCCACAGGAGAGTAGTGTATTTTCCTACAGAGACATGAATTTTTTTGTTTTTTGTTTTTATTTTATTTTATTTATAATTATGTGGGTCCCATATATATATATATATGGATGTAGATTAGTAAATCCCTATATTAAATCCCCTGTTTGCTGTAGTGCATATATATATATATGGGTTTGCATTCAATTTTCTTATAAACACAATATTTTATAGGGCCTGCATGTTTAAAAAAAATTATGGCACACAAAACGAATCTCTATAACATAACACAATCACTTTTCTTACAACATAACTCTTATAAAATCCTATATAAATATATAGGATTTTATAAGAGTTATGTTGTAGGAAAAATGATTGTGTTATGTTATAGAGATTCATTTTGCGTGCCGGGATTTTTTTTGCTGTGGGCCCCACAAAATATTGCGTGTGTAGGAAATTTTTTATGGTTATATTAAATGATAGATGATAAACACATATATATATATATATATATATATATATATATATATATATATATATATATATATAACAAGAAGGATTATTTTTATAAAAAATATAGCTTTTATCGATTTAACCAGCAAATTAAAACATTCGTTATCTTGGTTGTTTGAATTAAATCTTATAAAAATTGAAAAAAAAAGAATATCACTAAATGATTCTTTTATATATTTCGAAAGTTTATATTTATCTGTCACAAAAAAAAAGTTTATATTTATATAATATTTTATAAATTTGAAATAAACTTTCAATCGGATATTAAATTTTGAAATAAAATTATCTGCATTAAAATATAAAAAAACAATATAGCCAAAAAAAAGCATTGAAATAGTGTCATCACAACCTCCACTTACTCCAAGACTCCTTTTCTTCTATCATGAAACCCTCTTCTTTTTATCATCTCAATAGGTTAAAATGTAGAAGCTGCAAAACAACGCTGGTAAGCAAGCTCTATATATGTAAAAATCAAAGAAAATTAAAAAAAAAAAAAACAAAAATTAACTCGGAGAAAGAATTAGGATTGCAAAAATACTAAATATAAAGGAAGAAACAAAAAAAAGATTATGGTAGCAAAAAAATCGTTCATTCCCTTTTCATCATTGCTTAAAATGTTATCTATTAAAAAAATATTTAGTGTTGATATATGTTTCGGACCTGGTTATTAAGCTTGCAACCAACGTACGTAGTATTCCGGGTCTCACATTATTCGAATTGATTACAAAATCCCACGAAACTATGGAGTTTAAATAATGGATCTAGAATCACCGTTTTTTTTTTTTTTTGATAACAAGAATCACCGTTTTTATGTTTAAAAGAAGATTGATTCAAAATTTAATGGAGATTGATCCTCCTAATTTTGGAATTTAATATTTGAATAATATAATTTTTTTTTTTTAAAGGCAGGTTCATATTAATGACGGAGATTTGTAAAATAAAATAAAAATGTGTGTTATGATAAAAGAGGTATTAGAGAAGACAATGCTTATGAGAAAATAATTGAGGTATCAAATCAAATGATTCATATAAGAGAAAAACAAGTAGAAAGACAGAAAATTAGGAATTATTTCGAAGAGAAGATGAAAAAATGTGTTCGGAAAAAACAAAATCACCCTATTAACACGATTACAACTTTAAATGGCAATAAAAAGAAGGGATGGGATATCGTGACACCCAAGGTATGTTACACCCATGTGACACCCAGTCAATCTCACCGTTAGATCGTTTATGTTGATCCAACGGTTATATTTATTTTCATCTTTGTATGGTCATGATTTCCCAAATTTAATATTTTATATTTATTTTTACCTTTGTATGGTTATGATTTCCCATATTTTATGCTTTCACTTTAAATTTGGGAAATCATGATCATACAAAAGTAGAAATAAATATAATCGTTGGATCAACATAAGTGATCTAACGGTGAGATTGACTGGGTGTCACGTGGGTATACATAACTTGGGTGTGACAATATCCTATCCCTAAAAAGAATCATAAATATTTCCAAAAAAAAAAAATCATACATAGAAGAATGAATGCTGATGGTTTTCAGCAAAATTTAAAATAACGTTTCAAAATACAAATTGAAGAATCAATATTTTGTAATCAAAATTTTAAATAACGTTTCAAAATAATGGTTTTCAGAATGCTAATGGATATTCTTATACTTAAATGGTGCCTAGTGGCAAACAACGTATTGGTCCCCCTATCTGAAATTATTCAAAAAAAAATTTTGATCCCCCCTCTCTCTCAAACAATAAGCGAGTAGTAGGGTTGTGTTGGGTTCTCTAGAGTTATGGCTTCTGAAGGAGAAACAAAGTTTCCTTTGAAACTTTTCGTGGACAAAGAAAGAAATCATGTAGTCATGGCAGAATCAGGTGGAGAGTTGATGGACCTTTTGTTTGGTTTTCTCGAATTTCCATTAGGAACTATCATGTCTCTGCAAGGGACGAGCATGAAGAGTATTGCCGCTGATGAAAATCTCGATGGTCAACCAAATAAGATAGGTTCAATCAGAGAGATCGGTTGTTGCATCAACAATCTGTACCAGAGCATGATAAATTTTGATGCTGATGTTTTCTTGGCTCCCTGTATTTATGAAAATTTGTTCCATTTTCCGTGCAACCCTAGCGAAGACCTTTACCAGGAACTGGGA
Source organism: Gastrolobium villosum (assembly GCA_032173675.1). Taxonomy (NCBI): domain Eukaryota; kingdom Viridiplantae; phylum Streptophyta; class Magnoliopsida; order Fabales; family Fabaceae; genus Gastrolobium; species Gastrolobium villosum. The sequence goes on along the minus strand of JAVKPL010004919.1, from coordinate 40,320 downwards.
TTGAATGTGAATGATGAAGAGCAAAGAGAGTCCTTCAGGTGTAATGGTTTTATTAACGAGAAAAGCATGTACTTAATTTTTAATGATTTAAAGGTTCTTCAAAGTTCTCCCAGCAACTGTGTTGACCAACTTGTCCAACTTGGCTACACCAACATCAATGAGCTGACTGAAATGTCCATAAACGTTGGCGTGAAGGAGGTAATATAAGTGATTGTCTAATATTATAGAGATTCGTTTTGCGTCCCAGAGTTTTCTTTTGCTGGTCCCACAAAATGTAGGAAAGTTTTTTTTGGAGAGTGACTAAAGTACCACGTTTTGACAAAAAAAATTACCAGATTACCACGCCAAAAGTAAATTTCAAAATGCCACGCAGTTAATTTCTTTATTTTTTTTTTTGTAGCGAATTTCTGAAAAAAATTGACAAGTGGCATTTTTGGTTCTAACGTGGCATTTTTAATTCGCTACACTGTGTAGCGAATTATGGCGCGTGGCATTTTGACAAAATTTACTGTTGGTGGTGTGATAGTCTGGTAAATTATATATATATATATATATATATATATATATATATATATCTTTTAATTTATATTTCTTTTATTATATTTCTTTTACATTGGTATTGTGAGTTTGATGAATTGTGCTTATACCTTTGGTTTGGTTTTTTTTTTTTTATAGATGTTGGACCTAGTAAATCAATCATTAGTCTCGGAATCCCCTCTCAACGATTTGTTTTTGATGAATGGAGAATCTAAGCAAAAATACTTTCACTCGCCAAAAATAGAGCAAAAAATCAAATATGAATTTGAGGGCATCCATTTTAACTGTGTTATGAACCTCAGTGTGATGGTGAGAAAGTCAAAGAACGAGATCCTGTATGCCGAGGCTCAGCATGACTTTGTTGATTTTTTATTTAGGGTTCTCAGAACACCTTATGCATCTATCCTAGAGCTATTTGGTATGAGATTTTTTAACCGAAGTGTGAATAATGTCAATTCATTGGGGTTCACGAGGCCTTCACGCACTCCCTTTACTTGTATAGAAGATCTAATAATAGCCTCTATTGGCGAGAGAGGATTTGTGAGGAGGCCATCACTATTTACTGTATGGGATGATCTGCAAGTGACACCATGTGCAAATACTTCAGGCATTTCCTTTTTACAAAAGTTGAATGTACCATTGGATGATCTCCAGAAACATGTGGTCAGCATTGGGGAGACTGAGGTAACAAATACATTTTTTTTTTTTACTAATTTTATCTTTTACTTTGAATATTGATACTTTAAAATTTAATGATTATTAATGAATTAATTTAGTGAGAATTATTATTGGTTTAAAGTCTGACTTATATTATCTCTAAATGGTCAGGCACTAAACTTGTTGTGGGCTTCTTTGACTACCAAAGAAGCTTTGAGCCAAGGCCTGTCTTACCTTTGGAAGAAACCAGAGGAGGAAACTAAAGCTGGTAACCTTAAGTTTGATGGTGTTTGATTTTATTTTATTTTTCCGTCAATTGGTGTTGTGATTTTTAAACTCCCTTTTCTGAATACTATATTCTATTTCAATCATGGGGAATGATACTGTGAAAACCAAATTGTGTCACTACCAATCAATCTCACTACCAATCAATCTCACCATTAGATCGCTTATGTTAATCCAACGGTTATATATTTATTTCCATCTTTGTATGGTCATGATTTTTCAAATATAATATTTTATATTGATTTCCCATAAATATAATATTAAATTTGGGGAATTATGACCATACAAAGATGGAAATAAATATAACCGTTGAATCAAGATAATCGATCGATCTAACGGTGAGATTGATTGGTAGTCACTTGATAGTAACATAACTTGGTTGTCACAATATCCTTCCCCTTTAAATATAACATTAATTTATCCCTTACCACACAAACTTGTAGCTACGTTTTCACGTAATATATTATTAGCTTGATTGAATTTTTCTTTTTTGTAAAATCAATCCAGTAAATGCTATTAGTGACGTTGAATATTGCTCATAAGATGAGTGAAGAACTATTGCTAAGGACTTTCATTATTTTTCTCTGCAAAAATATTAAATAATAATAATAATAGAATATTGTACCTAAAATCTCATTCGCGCATGATAAATCTCTGAAAAGAAACTTAAAATCTTATTCTGTGGTCTCTTTGTTAAAAAACCATCCCAATTCATGAATCTGATCATGAAGAAAAGACAGATGGGCTAACATATATTTTTGGCTTTTGCAGGTTCTAAAAGTCCAAATTATGACCCAGTTGACACAGCTACCTCAGAAGGGAAAATTGAAATAACAACAGAGAGAGGTTGTGGAGCTGAAATTGAAAAGTAGAGGGGGCCCTTCTATAGGAAGAGAAGAATTTTAAAGGATAAAATGGGGTCTATTCTTAGTTTTGTCTGAAGGGTTTTTTATTTTGTACTTTTTAGGTGTTTTTATTTTGGAGAGCTCATCATATGGTGTAGCTTCTGGGATAATTTTTTTTGATTTTTGTTTAATTTTTTATTACTTTTCTTGTTATTGTTTTTGCATGCTCGTAACTTGTTATTGAAATGCTATTTTATTGCCCTTTGTTATTGAAATGCTATTTTATTACTTTGTTATTGAAATACTATTTTATTTTTAATATAAATCCAGTTTGCTTGCAAGTAGATTTTTTTTAGTACACTCTTGCAAGTGATTTTAAGGTAAAATTGTTTGTTTTCGGGCCAAAAGCATGCAATTAATTTTAAGTGTTACCATTAGAACTCACTTCTTGGATGAGTTTTTTCTCTCTAAAAGTTTCTTTTTTAGGAAAAAAAACCACTTCTCACTCTAAATTTGTTTGGATATCTGTTTTTTTAAAAAGCAAAAATCACAAAAAAACTCAAAAACTTATTTTTTTTAAAGCTATAAATTTTAGCTTCTAAAAGAAAAAGTAAAAGTCAAAAGTCAAATATTTTTTTCAAAAACTAATTATTTAAAAAATATAAATAGCTTTAGCTTTTGTAAAAAGTACTTCTAAAATAAAGAGATAAAAATCATTTTTTCTAGAAGCTCAAACAACTGGACTCTTAAATAAGAGATTATTTAGCGGATATGAAGCTTAAGAGATGGAGTTCATCACCATACAACTTATGGGATATGGGCCCGTTTGGATGAACTTTTAAAAAAATGACTTTTTATGCATTGTTTTTTTTTTTTAAATAACTTTTTTCAAAAGGTAAAGTTATTTTACGTTCGGATATACAAACTGAAAATCACTTTTACATAAAAAAATTGTTTGGATGTTAAAATAAAAAAATACTTTTTATATATAAAATTACAATAAAGAAGAGATAAAATAGGTATGACAAGATGAGATTAAAATTGTATTTAAAAATGGGTTTTATAATTCTCATTTAACATGAGAATTATAATTTTTCTACACATTCTTCGATTTCCGTGCTGACATGGGTCCTACATATAATTTTTTCTAACACATGGGTTTCACATGCTTTTTATCTCTACAACATGAGATTTCAATTCTCATTCAACATGAGAATTATAAAACCCTTTAAAAATTTATATTATCTTTTTTCCAAAAAAAATATATATATTATCTTTTAATTTCTGCTTTTTTTCAAAAGCCACCGACCTGCTGGCTATAAAAAAATAGCATTTTAACTTTTATTTTAAATTTTGTTTTTTTAAAATGTTGTTATCCAAACATCTAAAAATTCTCAAAAAGATTTTATTTAAAAAAAATAAATTTTTTAGGAATAAAAGCCAATCCAAACGGGGAAATGACTTTAAAATTCGCAGTTGCCATAGAAATATGTAGGCTGTAATTTTAAGAAAAAATGCTGTGTGTTGAGAAACATTAGCAACATAAATCCCATGTTGAACTGAAAATGTTGAGAAGCAACTTTACTTTTTCATGCTTCCTGGTGTTTCGAGAAGAGCTGAACATGCTCCTGCTCCTGCTCCTTTATTTTTAATCAAGTTTCTACACTTTTAACTCATCCATTATTATTCATCTTCATATCTGATTTTAAAGTTTATTAACCTTTTAAAAGAAATGTTTATATATTTCCTAGCTGATAAACTTTCTCTTTTTATTGTGCAATAGTTTAAATTCTGAATTTCAACTATAAAATTTCGAAAAAAATATTCTGCTTCATCCTTTTTATTTTAGTTTTACTTTTAAGCAATCACGACTTCCTTGCAACATGAAAGGTGCCATGACTTTAATTTAATTACTTTTTTATATTACTTGTCGTGTGTACTTGCATAAACATTAGTAAAGCAAAAGCACACTGTTTATCAAAAAAAAAAAAAAAACACACTCATATTATTACATAAATATTCTGTATTATTGTAATTTTTACTTTTTTAATATTTTAGGTATTTTTTTATATTTTAATAAAAATGAATGAGTGATGATTTATATATATTATACAAGCTGATTTTTCGTTTGAGTTTGAAACTCTGAATATATATAATCATTAATTAATGTGAATAATAATATTAATTTTATCATCAATTCATGATAGGAATAAGAGCAAACTTAATATATTTGAGTATTTGACTATGTTCCCTTCGCATTCATGTTATGCATACAATTAATTATTCCACAATTCAAAATTATGAAAAGGGAATTTAGAAAAATATATAATTAATAAGCAGTAGTCTCGAGTTCGAGTCCTGTAAATGAAAAAAAAAAAATTGGGAGAATCGTCCCCGAAAGGGTCCGACAATGCTCGATGGGGATTAATCTTCGGTTACGGCCGGAGGATACATTTGAATTTATTCATATATATATATATATATATATATATATATATATAATTATTAATATAGTCTCATCTAACCATTTAAATTTTTTGATTAAAGTAATTTTTTATTAAATATAAGATTCATCATCCAACTAGCAAAATTTTTAGATTGAAATAACTTTTTTAGCATAAATAATATAAACTGTAGAGCAAGCCTTAACGTTTTGAAGTCTAAGGATTGTATGATAAAACACGACAATTACGAGGGCATAGAGCTCGAAAAAAAAAAGGAAAAAGAAAAACAAAATTTAAATTACATTAAATAGTGCGTATCTTTCACGTGATGGGGTCAAACGACCATTTCATCGAAGTAAATCTTTTTCTTTTATTTTTGAGTTTAGTACCTGTGGATATGTATTAAAAACGATTTAAATCAAATTCACGAAAAGAAATTATGCAATGATTTATCTTAGGGGAAAATATTTATCCTTTTAAATGACACAATTTATATCCTTTTACTCTCACAAAGAAGTGGGACACCTTTATTTTTTTGTCAATTCTCTCTCCTTTTTTATCTATCTTTTTCTCTCTCTTAAAATGACACAACTTTACATCCTTTAAAATGACACACACTTTAGCCTTTGTTTTAACAAAATTACTCGAGATGAGATCGTAGCTCTAGAGTATATGGAATGAAAATATTCTTGACCGAGGTGTTAAACTGAGTTTTTGGTGAGTTAGCCAAAATATAAAAGCTACATTAAGGCCAATAATTTTTTTTTAATAAATATGGAGGGCCTTGCCGATAAAAACTACACACAAAAATTATGCATGTCTAAAGTCACATGCTCCATCAACAACTTAGAACAAAAAAATTCCAGTGAGGCAAAATGCTAACAGGAGGAGAGGAATAGAACATTAACTCTTCACCCTTGTAATTGAAACCTAATTTGGCTAATCTATCTGCACAGTCATTAAATTCCCTGGGAATAATCTCCAAGTGGAGTTGATCAAAAGACTGAGCAATTTTTTTGATTCAGCAAATCAAAGATGAAAAGCCACACCGATCAATTTATGACTCTATACAGAGAAAAGCTTCTTTGCTGTCATATATATCCCAGTACTTGAATCTGTTAGATGGCAATATGCATTCTTCACAATAGATTTACTTGGGCTGCTCCTCTTCCAATTAAGCTAGTCATTTGGATTGCTATAGACCGGAGGAGGAGTAACTTTCAGTTTGCTGATTATAGAATCATCAAAGAGGTTTAAAAGATAGCTTCATTTCCAATCACTTGTAATAGGATCAACAAAATCACACATTTTGAGTAATAGATCACAATTAAGGGGGTTTAGTTAAAGCAAGATCAAATAAGTTGCTCTGCCATCCTCCCCAACAGTCAGTCCAGAAAGAGATGGTTCTACCATTACCAACCACCCACTCTAGATGCTCGGACATCTTGTTTCTAGCTATACAAATATTCTTTCAAAGAGAAGAGTCATTATTTTCGCAATCAAGCTATGGTTACGATCATGATTCCTACCATACTTGCCAAAAAGAATCTTGGCCCAGAGACTATTCTGGTCATTGATAAGCTGCCAAGCAATCATTTGCATAAAAGCTTCATTTTGAATTCTAAGATTGATGATGCCTAGGCCACCACAATCCTTAGGAAGGCACGTTTGTTCCCAAGCTACATAATGGGCTCTTCGTTTAGAATCTGAATCTCCCCAAATGAAACTACGCTACAATTTTTCAATGTCTTGACAAATATGAACAGGGAGCATATTATTCTACATGCGATAACAAGGGATGGCTGAGATAACACTCTTGGCTAATGTGATTCTGCCCGCAAGAGATAAGCACTTAGATTTCCAGCCTTGGAACCTATTTTGAACTCTAGAGATGACATCAGAATAATGGTCTTTTTAATTCTTCCATGTCTCATCAGAGATCCCAAATAACATCAAAGATTGTTGACCTTTTTGAAGCCACTAACAGTGGAAATGGAATTCACAGTATCTTGAGGCGCATTCTTAGAAAAGTAAATATAAGATTTTTCTATACTCACACATTGACCAGACATCTTTGAGAATTTATCCAGACAATGAGTAATAGAGTTCAGTTGACTAAGGGAAGCTTCAGCAAAGAGGATGATATAATAAGCAAACATAATAATTTAACATGTGAGGATTTTAAATCATGAATTCATAATTTACCAATTATCCACCACTTTTATTTATTCTTTACATTATTACATTGAGAGCATGTACTCATGCCTTATTTTATTTTTGATAACAACTCATGCCTTATTTTAATATAAAACATGTTAGAATACTTCAAATATATATAATTTTTAATGATGAATTAATAATTAATATCACGATGGTCTATATAAAATATTGATTAGCCTTAATGATAATTATATAATTTTTAATTAAGTATTAAAGAACAAAATAAAGAAAATAATTATTTTAATTGCCAGTCATTGATTTTTTATTAAAATTTATAGATAGCTGGAATATTCTCACAATACATGATATATTAAAGGAAAAAATATTTATCCTTTTAAATGACATAACTTATGTCATTTCACTTCACAAAGAAGTGAGACTTACATCTTTATTTTTTTATCCACTCTCTCTTCTCCATAATCTATTTTCTCTCTCACTTAAAATGACACAACTTTATATCTTTTAAAATAACATACATTTTTTCTCCATATTAAAATGAGAATTGAAAAAAAAAAGTTCCCTATACACGAAAGTAATAATTGTTATAAAAAAAAAGAAATAATAAAAATCATATCTAAGATAAAATCTATATTAAATTTGATTGATGATTTAACTATGAGTTTAGAGTTTGTTATTTTAAATGACATAAGTTATGTCATTTTAGGAGATAGATAGACACAATCATAGGGGAGAAAGTAGGTAATTTTTTTTCTAATTTAAATTTTAAATAAAAAATATTATTTTATGTCTATCTCTTTCTTAAAATGACATAATTTTATGTCATTTAAAATAAGCAACATTTTTTCTGTCTTAGAATATCATTACAAAAAAAAATTGTTAGTGTCTTTTTTTTGTTTTTTTTTTCTCAAGGTTGAAGTAAATGGGAATCGCAATGGAAGCCGTTGATATGGTGTGGGACCCGTAAGCATGGACGGACGCTTTGTCGAAACCTGTGGAGCCCACAGACTGTGGTGTTTCTTCGTCCACCTTTTCTTTTTGGTTTTGATTTTCGTTGCCGTTTTCTTCTTTTTGCTGTTTTTGTTTTTTGGTTTTATAATTATTAAGATGAGAATTGAAATCTCATATTGTATATATAAAAAATATGTGAGATCCGTATGTTAAAAAAATTATGTATAGTATCCATATCAACGTCAAAATCGAGAGGTGTGTAGGAAGATTTAAATTCTCATGTTAAATGAGAATTATAAAACCTTTTTGTTTTTTGTAAGCTTTATTGCTGCTTCTTTCTAAGTCACCTCAATTCCTCAATTTATTTATGGGAAAAACTATTCTCATGTTACATGAGATAAGTTTTCTCTCCTACACATTCTTCGATAATTGTGCCATTTTTTTCTGGTGGTGGAGTCCACAAATTTATTTCTATGAAATGAGATAATTATCTCATTTAACATGAGATTAATAAAACTCTTTATTTATTTATATAAATTTTAATATATATTTATTAATATATATTTACGTCAGAAGCTATATTTGTGAATTATTTACAAATTCTTACTAACAAATTTTATTTATTTATTTTTGATAATTTAAGTGTTATAATTTTTTAGAAAATAAAATTGTGGAAGATTATCTTTATAATTTATTTATTTATTTATAAATCTTACAATCATATCTTAAGTGTTGATTTTTATCAATTAATAGTTATTATTTTTTGTAAATTAAATTTATTAATTAATTATTAATTCATAATAAATAATAGGGGTGTTCGTGGTGTGGATTGGATCGGTTTTGGAAGCAAAAATCATTCGATCCAATCCCTTCGGTTTGATCATGTAATCATCCATTCGTTTTGAATTTTTTACAAATCCGATCCAATCCAATCCAATTTTTTTCAGTTTGGATTGGATCGATTTTCAATTTTTTGAAAATTCTAAAATTTATTTTATAATTATTGTGCAAATAACATCTTTAGTATATATTGACTTTGTAAATTTATTTATTTTTGAAATACAAAAGCATCATTAAACGATAATATAGTTTTTTTTTTTGCAATGAGATATACACAGATGAAATTTTGTTGACGAGATGTGACTAGGTTTTTTCTTGGATTTAGTTGATGAGTTAATGAGTCTTGAGTTTAGAAATTTTTGGAATATGATTGGGGAAAGACGCAAGTAGGTAGAGGAGAATTAATATATTGCATCGGTTTGGATTGGATCAGTTTTCATCAATCAATCCGAAATTCGATCCGATCCAATTAAAATTTGCGATTTTTTTTTTCGATTTTCTGTTTACTCGGTTATCGGTTTTTCGGTTCGGTTATCGTGGTTTGAATCGATTTGGATCAGTTCATGAACACCTCTAATAAATAATAATCATTAATTTAAATTAATGATTAAGATTATAAGAAATTATAAATAAAAATAAATTATAAACATAATTTTTCATTAATGATTAATTAATAAATATTATATAATAAATTATATTATTAAATTAATAGTTAAGATTAAATTATAAAAATTTGGGAGAGGTTATTTTTTTTTTTTACTACTTGTTACTATCAAATCTTAACCGTTGATTTCCATTAATCTAACGGTTATTTATTGGGTCATACTTATTAATTAATCATTAATTTAAATAAATTATAACCGTTAGATTGACGAAAATCAACGGTTAAGATTTGATAATATCAAGTAATAAGATAAAAAATAGTAACTATAACCTTTCTTTTAAATTAATAATTAAGATTTAATTATAAAAATTTATGAATATAATAATCCCGATATTTATATGTTAATATTCTCTGTCATTGATTCTAGGATTCGTCCATCTTCGTTTTCGTCTAATTTTCTGTTGCACGCTCTGTGTTCTTCTTCTTCTTCGTTCCCATGGAAAACGACACCACCACCGCCACCACCAATAACACCACCGCAACCAACAATAACACCACCGCCACCACCAAAGTGGGTTCAGGAGGTGGAGGAGAAGTCAAATCCAACAATCAAAGCCCTGAAGAAGAAATTTCTAATTTGAATGGCGAGGAACACATGCAAGAACAAGTGGAAGAACAAGAAGAAGATCGAGATGAAGATGATGAAGAACCAACTGGATCTGTACCCACCGCTCGCCAACCTTCAAGAACCCCTTTCGCTAATCTCAGCCAGGTCGATGCTGACCTCGCCCTTGCCCGAACCCTTCAGGAACAGGTTCCCTTCTTCTTCTTCTTCTTCTTCTTCCGATTCTATTACTTGTTTCTCTTTATTACTTTTTTTTAATTTTTTTTTTAATTTTTTTTTGTGTGGTGGGTGTGTAAGGAAACGAGAATCAAGTCAATTATAATCTTTAACAATTAAAATTGATCAAGTTCAATACGAATATTAAATAATCAAAATTATTTTCTTCATCAGAATGCTTGAAACTTCTTAAACCCCATACTCCTTACCAAAAATTTCTGACACTTATGCTTCTCGCTGTCATAGCTAGCAGTGGAGCATGGACTATCATTGTTTCCCTACTGTATAATATCTATGCTAAGAAAATTTTGTTATACTGAAAGTGTATTAAAATGTAATGCTTTATTATATGTACTGAATTTCAATACATAAAATAGCACCTGCATGTCCCTGACTTGCATTCTTTGTTGACCATTCCACTTGTCTTTATCAAATAGCTACGTCTGTGTGTGATGAAGCTGTGCCGATTTAGCTTAGAGGGACAAAATGAAAGACAAACTTGTCGCCAGGAACTTTGGGCCTCGAACATAGAAGCCGCCCATTATTTAAAAATAACCTTTCTAATGTTGATCACCCTCCCCGAGCTTGATCACACAAAACCCAACCAGTCCCAAAATGGAAGGACCCTAGACAGCTGACCTAGGTTTTACATCCTAAATCTTGATACCATGTAGAAATCTATAGACAGAGAGAAAGAGCATGAAAGATAAGGAATGAATGTTGTTGTATAATGGGATGCACATGCTTTAGTTTTTCGTTAGGCTCCCTACGTGTTTATTTATACTAATAAACCAAGTGGACTACAAGTATATTTACAGACAGGCACAGTCCAATATACTCAACAAATGCTAACTCTATTAGTCTCTAAAGTCATGTATCACAAATAAACTTGATTTTTCTTTTGATTTTCTTACTGTTTCTGGTTTATATTGTGTGGTTTAACTATTAAATAGGAAAGAGCATATATGATGCTGAGACTGAATAATGAAGGAAGCGACTATGGAAGTTGGGAAGGTGGAAGCTATTTGCATGATGATGGGGATGATTTTGATGATCTACATGATGGCACTGATGTGGATGAGGATGAGGATGAGGATGAAGATGATCATGAGGAGGAATTTGAGAATGAAGATGCATTTGATGTCAATGCTCATGGTAGTGCCGGAGAACATGATAATCCCATCATTGAGTATGACCCAGATGTATTTTCAAGTGATGAAGCCTATGCAAGAGCATTACAAGAGGCTGAAGAGAGGGAAATGGCAGCTAGACTGTTGGCTCTTGCTGGGATAAATGATCGTAAGTTTGCTTGGCTATGAATGTAAATCTGAGGATTTTTATTTTATTTTTTGAAATTATCCGGTTAGAACCACTATTTCATTTTCAATTATAGGGGAGGTTGAGGACACAGATGAGCATGGTGCTAATTCTCAGGTAAAATCTCTATTTATCTGTATGTGCATGCACACATACTCATGGGCATATCTTTTTGTATGTGCACTCAGACATACACATGGATGGTATACCAAACATTTAAAAGGTGTGAAACCTCAGTACCATATTAATAAGGTAATATTTCATGGTTATTAGGAAAATGGTACACTGGGTGGAGGTATTCAGTTTAGTTATGGACATATTATGTTCCTATTTTAATAATATTGTAACTTATTAACATTTACTTCCTTCAAAACTTTGTTAGTATTACTTAGTTGATTTCATTTACATCTATCTTACTTGTTATGGATAAGTCAAAATTCATATAATGTTGACTTAATGATTTATGTATTGTAGTTGAGGATGTTTTATATGATATTGTAGATACCATGGCGTGGAAAATCTATTAGTTCATTCTAAGTGATTCTAGAATATATTTTTGTTTCTTGTTCCCCCTTCTGGAGGCCAAAAAGGTAGTGGCTAAAGCACACAAAATTATGCATTGCTTGGCATGGATTCCTAGGATTGCACGAAGCTCTTTTATAAACAACATACAGAACTCCCATCAACTTTGTCTCATCTGCATATAGTTTCCGGAATCCTGATGTAGAAAGAACCAAGAATAGTAGTGACAACTTGCAAAATATCTCAGTTTCTGGTGGACCTACTGTCTGAATATCGTCCATATTATTAACAGAATCTGGTTCATTGGTTCCATACTTTCATGTGATTCACATTTTTATCCACCACTGCAGAGATACGTTTCTATTTTGAAAGTAGACACAAAATTGGTGCTGATGCTAGTCCATGAGGCCATTGGATTAGCATCATTAGATCCATAGTAGGACCCTATGACTGTGTCGCTTCTTCTGCATACACCCACTACTGTATGCATTAATTATCTCACTTTTTGAAGCTACTTTGTCAATATAATCCCCAAGATTTTTCATCAGCCTTTTTTTAAAGCCCATGATATCACGTCCCCATTACCTGCATTTTCTTCTTCTTCTTCGTTGTTCTTGTCTATGAAAACTATGAATCTTTGGTGTTTTGCTTCAGCTGGGGTTAAAAGTGGTAAATTCAAGGATGTTCTTTATTCTTGCTTGTTTTACCTTTTGATCTACTTGGATTTCAATCATCTGCAGCTGTTACGTTACAGTTCTATGACTTTCTCAGGCACATTATCTGTAGTTTCTGCCTGTAAAGATGACCCAGTAGTTGAATTTGATGTCATTATGGATCTACCTAAGGCTGGGGGAGGAGTGTTATAGAACTTTATAAGACCGAGAGACTGTTAGGAAGGGGAGATCATTCCAACTAAAATTGTCAACTTTGATTGTGATTACATTGATATAGTGGTTTTATGTGGTAGCAAGAGGGAATCAACGGTATAGAAGTCAAATCGGTCTCAAATTGCTGAGTGTCAATTGTTCTACGGTCATCAACTGTTTTTTTCATCTTCCATTCATGATAGTATAGTGCATACACCAAAAATTTGTAAATTATTTAATTGCACCAAATTAACTCTGGTGGCTCTGGATATTTTTTACCCAGCTTCATTTTCAAACCTAAATTTCTTACAGAGATCTGTTCATACGGTTGCATGATTAAAGGCTGCTATTTGGTTATATGATGCTTATTTGTTAGGTTCCTTTTATTGGTTAGATAGAAGGGCAATTGACACATTGTGAAATATTCATGTGTATAAGCTGCCATGGAAAATATACATGTGAAGCAAAGTTGAAGGGTTAAACTTTCCTAAATGATAGATTGGTTGAACTTAATAGCTTACTGCCTTTATTGGAAACAAGTTTCTGCATGCATATGTGTGCTCACAGAACAGTGAAAATACATATGTATGCAAATGAACAATTATACATGTGTTTCTTTTGCCAATTAATATACACTTTGATCATCTTAATGATTATTTCCATATGGTGAGATGAGATTAATTTCTTAGAGGAATTTTAAATGTCGATCACATATGTTTTTGCTCGTAAAATGAATCTTTTGAAATATATTATGCTGGTGGATTCTTGAGGCAGGTCTTAAATATTTAAGAACTAACATTCCTTAATGATTAAATTGGTGAGAAGCATTTTATCTTTTTTGTTTCATTTATGAATAATGTTTAATATCATGTGATTTTTTTTTTTTTGCTGTTGTTTACTGTGAATGCTTTATCACATATGTAATTTAGTCAAACTTTGATAAATAATTTGTATTTAAAATTAGAGGTCTGCTATTTAGGGCACAGCTTTTGCACTGGAAACAATTAAGGATGCAACCAAAGCCATTGGATGACAGGTTATGGTGGGGACCATTTATCATCCAGGGCTTATCTTTGTGACAAAGGAGACGACTGCTCTTGCTATATCAAAGAAAGTCACAACATTGGAAAAAACTTTTATAATTTATAAAGAACAAAATTGATAATACTATAGTTTATAAAGTCTGTACCATAAGAAATTCAGTAACTACTACTAAGTTTCTAAATCCTAACTAGTAACTAGAAAAAACTATGAAACAGGAGACCAATGGAAGAGAGAAAAAAAAAAGGAACGAAAGAGTTGCAAGACAGAGCAATACTGATGGGCTATGACTAGTGGGCCCAAATTCAGCAATGCAAAGGAGGCCATAGTTAGTTAATGAATTAGCTGGTTTGTTAGGGAAATTATTCTAGAATATTCTAGTCAGTAGGATAAAAGGTGAGGGAGTGTGTGTAGTGAGGTATTCATGTATTCAGAGTATTTGGAATGGGGTTTTGGGAAAGGATCTCTTGGGATCTCTAGGTATTTGGCTTTAGAGTGAGTGAGATCTTTTGGTGTTTAATTTCTGCATTTTATCTTGAATTATTGTGTGTAATTTCTTGATTTAGTAAATAGTTTGTTATAATTTTCTGGGTTCCATCAATTTGGTATCAAAGCACTACAATTCTGGGAGTGTTTGTGATCCAAAAAAAAATAAAAAATCGAAGATCTGATTCAGATCTGAAAGAAAAAAAAAAGGAATCGAAGAACAGATTCAGATCTGAAAAAAAAAAAATGGAAGACAGATTGACGAAAGTTGAGAAGAGCTTGGATCGTGTGGAGGAAAGAATGGGTGAAGTGGAAGACTATGTTCGTCAATTGAGAGAGACAATAATGGAGCTCATTGATCGACGGAACCCATGGGAAAGGAGATCAGTTATTGAAAAAAAATTGTTGCTCATGGTGGTGATTGTGGAGAGAGAGTCCTGCATGCAACACTAAACCAAAGGGAGGAGGTGCCCTACTTCATCGGTGAATATCCATAGGGGTGGATTTTGCAGGCGGAGCATTATCTTAGGGTGAATCAAATCTCTGTTGAAAAACAAGTGGAGATAGCTTCAAGTTGTTTTGAGGGAAGGGCGAAGTGGTGGTTCCAATGGTGGAAACCAAGAAATCCGAAAATCACATGGGAGGGATTTCACTCGGCAGTCCTGCAAAGATTCCACAGCTCTGTTCACGGGAAACCATACGAAGCTCAGACAACATTCCTAACTGGTCTTAAGGAAAAAAATAGAGTGGAAGGTGCAGACGAAGGAGAAAAAAAAGTAGAGGGAGTCGAGCAAGATGAAGAAGAAAACGAAGGAAAAAAAGAAAAAGAAATAAGAGTAGAAGAAGGGAATGAAGAGGGAGAAATCGAAGATGTAGATGAAGATGAAGTTGTTGAAGAAAGAAAAAAGGAAAGAGACGATGCAGAAGGGGAAGACGAAGAAGAAAGAAAAAAAGAGAGATTAGGACAGCAGTTAGGCTTCACAGACGCTTGCGCAGTGGCTCGGAGGTACTTTTCACTCTATCTCATGACCTCTACGGCAGAGACCTTGTTGGAAAGGGTGGCTGCTTTGGGAAACAACAACATCAAGGAGACTACTAGGTTAGTGATGATGAAATTATTAAAATTGGGTCATATATTGACCTAATAAAACAGGCCCAAATTGACTTTAATCACCTCCAAGGCCAACCCAACAATCTGGGTCTTTTTAATTTTGTGGGGTGTGAAAGTTGGGCTTGCAAGCCCATGATTTTGTTTAAAACTAGTGGATTCAAATTAACAGGTTCATTCTCCTATCTATTAGACGGTCAGGTGGTAATAGGAGAATTGTTTAAATTGAACAAGTATGAAACCAAAGATGTGAAGTGGGCATTCAACTCAACCAATCATAAGATTGAATTTTTGGTTCTGCCCCAATTGAATTTCGGAGGAGTGATGAGCTGGGCATTGCATCACTATGATGAGTTTGAGTTATGGGCTGACAAACTGTTGATACTTGATGCTGTGATAAAAATCTGCCCAACCGATGACATCTTCGTTGAATTTCTTTTCCACAAGACAAAGACACTGGGGATGAGAGGCTTCAAAATATGGGATCCAGGTGGAAGCTTCTTTCACGCTACCCATCCTTCTTTCACCTTGAGGACAAGGTGAATTTTGAAGGGGGAGTATTGATGGGCTATGACTAGTGGGCCCAAATTCAGCAATGCAAAGGAGGCCATAGTTAGTTAATGAATTAGCTGGTTTGTTAGGGAAATTATTCTAGAATATTCTAGTCAGTAGGATAAAAGGTGAGGGAGTGTGTGTAGTGAGGTATTCATGTATTCAGAGTATTTGGAATGGGATTTTGGGAAAGGATCTCTCGGGATCTCTTGACCTAGGTATTTGGCTTTAGAGTGAGTGAGATCTTTTGGTGTTTAATTTCTGCATTTTATCTTGAATTATTGTGTGTAATTTCTTGATTTAGTAAATAGTTTGTTATAATTTTCTGGGTTCCATCAAATACCTAATGGAACAAACACGGGAGCATCTGCTCAAGGAAAAAGCCAGCAGAGAAAGGCTGGAACTGGTTGAGGGAGACGTAGCAAGGCCCATAGTAATTTGAATTACGGTTGAGGATCTGAAGCCCCATCTCTGTGCAATGGACCTAAACTTGCAAGTTCGCCATCAATAATTCCTTAAAAAATTATTTGTGAATCACGAAGGACCTAGAGTTCCTGGATTAGGTGCAGCACATACGATGATGGTGGGTTTTAGTGATGTTAAAACATGGACTTTGTCTCCCTATTTAGAATAGCGGCTGCTAGTACAGTCCCTGTTGCTGCGTCCTAGTCTGCTACTCTAAAATACTCCCTCATGAGCATTTACTCCTGAATTTTGAGGGCATATTAATATCTATGGACCAACAATATGCTTAATTGCTTCGATTTTAAGTCAAAATTGTTATTGCTGATTTATATTCTTATTTATTAACATTTGTGATGCACTTAAGATTGGCTTAGAAATATTCTTATCTATCTGTGCGTGCTTGCATGCATGTGTCATTTTGGGCTTTTTAGGCTGCTTTGACATTAATGCATCTTTGTAATCTCACACTTTAATCATGCTGGATTGTAGCATTTAACCGTACAACTCATGTACTACTCAATTCTATAAATGCTTCTAATTGACTTCCTGATTCTGCAGGATGCATGGGAGGATGTTGATCCAGATGAACTTTCATATGAGGTGACTTTGATCTATACCGAAGTTTGTTTCATGCCGCACATCCACCCTGTCCACTTTTATCTCATGTTTTAATAGTAAGATTCAAATTATTTCAGGAACTACTTGCATTGGGTGAAGTAGTTGGAACTGAGAGCAGAGGTCTTTCAACTGATACTATTGCCTGTTTGCCTTCGGTGAAGTACAAGACCGGGAGTGATCAACATGGAAGCAGTGATTCGTATGTGCAAATTGTTACTTCTAACCTTAGCTGTAATCATGATATACCATCCTAATTTTTGCATTCCTGTTTCAGGTGCGTCATTTGCCGGGTGGACTATGAGGATGGTGAGTCCTTGACAGTTCTTTCCTGCAAACATCTTTACCATCCTGAGTGCATTAACAACTGGTTGAAAATAAACAAGGTATGATTATACCCTTCCTCAATAATGTTTTTCTCACTAAGGCACGCCTTATTGGAAAATCCTTTTTGGCTTGAAATATGAATAAATCACATGTCTATTTACCCTGTTGTTGCCACCTCTTAAAAGAACAAATCAGGTTTTAGACCACTTTTAGTAGAGGTGAAGCATGGATAATTGTTCCGCCTCATTTTCAGGACACATCTTTTGTACTCAGATCTTTACTTTTTTCATGAATCTCTCTTTTTGCTTAAATATCATGATAAATGTCTAGTTCTCTACTAGTTCAGATGTCCCATTTAAAAAAGGGTTTTATTTTTCTCATGTTGCATGAGACAAGTTGTCTCATGCAACATGAGAAAAATGAGTGGACACACTTTTTTATTTTCTCTCTCTTTCTTTTTAGATGTGTTGCCCATTTAAAAAATCTTGGTAACATGTATCGATAAGAAAAATAAAACCCTTTAAAATATCTAATGGTAACATGTATCGATAATTCATAAATTGCCCTGTCATTTTGATCAAATTTGAATTAGTTTCTTGAGAGTTATTTGCAGTGGAGAAGCTGTGGCGTAACCGTGGGTTCTTTGTCTGCAGGTTTGCCCTGTTTGCAGTACTGAGGTATCTGCGTCTGGGAGCAGCTTGTAGGTGGATTAATAGCTGCTCTTCGCTTCAAATTGAAGAAAATTTATGCAAGTTGGGGGCTATTATCTCTTATTTTAGTAGCATTGCCATATTGGGGAGATAGTCTCTGCTTTGTTGTATCCAGCTCCTTCAGTAATGTAACATGTTACACTTGGAATCAGCTCTCTGGATTGTGTCTTTTTTAAATGGAATGACTGACACTATAGTCGTCTTTTTTAAATGGAATGACTTGACTGACACTGGGACTGAGGGGATGATCTGGGCTAGATATTGTGGCTTGCTACTGCAAGAGGTGACTCGTGACAGTGGTGTTTTATGTCAAACAAAGCATTATTTAATAGTCCCAATGATTTTGGGAAGTGGGGTGGGGATCCGCATTTCATTTATGGATATGATTACTGGGAACGTAAAGTGGCCGCAATTTTTTTTTTTAAAAAAAAAATTAATTAAAATTAATAGAAAAAAGTAAAACAACAAATTAATTGAAAAAGTGTAGGGGACCTGATCCTTGTCTTCAATTTGGGGATCTGATTTAATTGTTGAACTTCGGAGATGTAATGGACTCAAATTTCTGTTACAAAAGTCACCAATGGCTGTAATGACGTACAGTAATCAATTGAACTCAGATACTGTTAGGTTCTCTTAAGTTTTGCTTCATTATTTGCCTTAGAAAGAATTGGGTGCCCTGATTCTACCTTTTTTCTATATAAATCATCCCATTAAAAAATTGTTTTCCTCTATTGTATGCAATTCCATGCAGCACCGAATGAATTTAGAGCAGGGCATTGATATATATTTTAAAATTTATCATCGAAGTGAGACTATATATTAAAATAAAGGGAAAGGTTATATTTACTATATAATTTTCTTACTACTTGTTACTATCAAATCTTAAGTGTTCATCTCCGTCAATCTAACGGTTATAATTTATTGTAAATTAATAATTAATTAATAAATATGATCCATAAATTACAATCGTTAGATTTACCGAAATCAACGGTTAAGATTTGGTAGTAACAAGTAGTAAGAAAATTATGTAATAAATATAACCTCTCCCTAAAATAAAATATAGATTTGAAGTTTAAGAGGGGCCAATAGGCCACCCTAACGGTATATAGCCACAGCGCTGGAAACCCAGAGCAAGATCCGATCACAGTGCTATAAATCTATAATGGTATTCTTCTTGCGCCATCAATCAATTTGACTAGTAACATAAATCTTAATAAATTCCAGAGCTCTCAGTCTCTTAGTAGGCAACTTATTACTGGACTGTCACGGATGTGTGTTTTTTTTTTTTTTTTTTTTTTCTGTACATTTTTTTCTGTCCCAAATCCAGCAATTTAACATGTACAACATGTTATTCCTTTAGCAATAGCAAAAAATGGTTGACTCCATTTGATTAACTTTTCTCTTCCAACATTTCACATACAATGTGTAGGAATTTTTCCATCTTCCATTAGAACTTGGATTCCTGAGGACGTTCTATGATCCTTAGATAATTTGACTATTGCATCTATTGCAATGAAGTAATTTTTATCATGGGATTCTGGAAAATATCCTGCATCAACCATCTCTTTAAAAACCTCAAATGCAGAGGTCAAATTCAGATCAGATAGAAAAGCACTTAGCAATGTAACATAAATGAAGGAGTCAGCTTTCATTTCTTTCTGTTCCATCTCACGAAAATAACTAAGTGCTGAAGTTGGCCTAAAGCATTTGCAAAGACCATGAATAAGTGCCATATATGCAATTCGATTTGGAGGACAACCTTTTGTTTCCATCTGATTCCAAACCAAGAGAGCATCATCAGGCCTTTCTGCTCTGCATAACCCGTCCACTAAAGTTGAGTATGTAATGACATTGGGTTCCCTGTCTTCCCCAGACATTCTGGAAAGAAGAGCCATAGCCTTATCAATAGAACCATTTTTGCACCAACTATCTATAAACAGATTGTAGGTCACAACTGAAGGAGAAAGACCCTTTTCAACAATCTCATCCAACAAATTTTCAGCCTCTGTGACTCTGTTGGCCTTGCAGAGTCCCCTTATCAATATGTTATATGCAACCACATCAGGACAGTGGCCACGAGAACACAACTCTCTGTATAAGTTCAATGCTTGATCCACTTCTTGAATCTTGATCAAGCCACCAATTGCTGCAGAATAGCAAACTATATCAGGAAGGAAACCTTGTTGAACCATTTTGTCAAGAAAGTCACGTGCTTCTACAGCCCTCCCATGATCGCACAGCTCTTTCACAAGAAGGGTGGAATGTTTTATCCATGGTTCATGCCCGCATGCCCGCATCTCCTTCAACATATTGAATGCTCCTAAAACATCCTTTCTTTTACACAGGCAACCATATATTGAGTTGTAAGTGAAATGAGTTGGTTCAATTCCTGATTCTTTCATCTCGCTCAAGAGCTCGCGGCTTTCCTCCAATCTGTTGGAATTGCACAGACCATTGATCAGATTGTTGTAAATCAAAACATTTGGTTTACCAATAAACCGTTGCATATCATTGAAGAGGTGCAGGGCAAGGTCCAATTGACCACTTTTGAGTAAGCCATCAATTACAATGCTAAAGGAAGTGGTATTCGGAAAAACCAATCTCTTGACCTTGAGGAAAGTATCCATCTGGGCATCAGCACTACTAGATTTGCTTTGAATCATCATCTTAAGAAGGTGATAAGCTTTATCCATCAACCCGTCACTGACATAACCAGTCAAAACAGCATTGTAAACCAAAACAAGAGTTTGGTCATCTTCCTCTTCCAGAATTTCTTCTAGTAATCTGACAATCATGCTTGTGTCCAAAAAAGACGATATCAACTTTGTAAGGATTCCAACATCAGGTTGAACACCAAATTCCTTCATTTCCGAAAGCAAGCCGAAAGCTCTGTGAGTGTCTTTATTCCTGCACAGTCCTCCAATCAGAACATCACACAAGGAAACATGAGGAGTGAAACCAGCCTTGCGCATTTTATCGAACAACTGGAGTGCCTTATCAACGCGGGACTCTTTGACAAACCCATGAATCAAAACACAAAAAGTCTTTTCATTTAGTCTCATTCCTTGTTCATCCATCCTCTCCACCAACTCAAACGCCTTATCCACCTCACCCCACTTGCTAAAAGACAAGGCCAGCATAGAGTAAACACGTTCATCAACCCAACCCTTCTCACGCATTATATTGTACATACTCAAAGCTTGTTCAAACATGCGTGCATTGCAATAAACTTGCATCACCGGGGTCAAGGTGTACTTATCAATTTCCCACCCAAACAACCGCATCTCTTTTAACCTCTTCTCCATCAAGTCAACGGAGCCAGACTCTGACTTTGACTTTGATATAGCCTCTAACAAACAATTGTAACAATAATCATTGGGAGCGCAAAGACCCTTCATTTTCATTTCATCAAACACCTCGTTGGCTTCTTGCACCAACCCAACGTTGCCCAGACACCGAATGAAGAAACCCAACGCGCCAGGGGTAAAGGAACAAGGTGAATTCGTGATGTCTTTGGCGAGGGTTTTGAGTAGAGCGCTCTGGTGGGAACGGGACAAGATTGAAGCCATGGCATTGTAGGTGTAGCAACTGTGGCGATAACCATGTTGGTGTTGGTTGGAGGCCCAGTTGAAGAAGGTTTGAGCGAGTTTCCAGCTGCGGAGGCGCGTGAGGACGGTTTCCACGTGGTGAGAGGTGAGAATGGGTGCCACACGGTTCAGTTGTTCAGTGGTGTTAATGTCGCTGTTGTGTCCTTTGGTGAAGATGGAGATGAGGGTATCCACCACCACAAGCGTGGAAGAATCAGAACCATAACCAGAATGGGTTGTGGTGAACGAAATGGAACAAGAATAACGGAATTTGGAGAACCTGAGACACTTGAATGCCATCAGGCTGAGGATGATGTTGTTAACTTCTCTGTTCTCCCATTCTTCTTTATAGTTTGGTACTTGTGGAGGGACACTTCAAAATATTTGACTCGACGTATCGTGGTATCAACACTTCTCGAGTGGCACATTTTTTTTTTTAAGGTAAAAAAAATTAAAATTAAAAGCTGTACAGTTATTATATAAAGCTGAGGTTTTTGAAATTTTAATATATTAAATAATATATTATTTTTATTTTTATAATTATTAATCTAAAAATTAAAATTGATATGTATAACTTCAGGGAGGAGATATATTTTTCTCTTAGAAATTAGATTACAATTACTATTTTATTAAGTTTAACATATCTATTCGTCTTATATTTCTTTATAAAATTGATGAGTATTATAAATAATTTAACTTTATTTTTTGATTAAATTATTAAATATTTAATATAATATATATTACATAAATTAAAAATATTATTTAATATCAAAATGTGTCATATCACGTAGAAATCAAATGTTTTTTATAATTAATATGTCAAAGTGTCATGTGGTGTCCTATATTCCGTTTCGGTATAACTTTGCAAAATAGATGAAACTGACAAATAATTATAAAAACTTTAAAATATGGGTAAATGATTTCTCTGATCAACGAAGATAAATTATCCCACTAAAAGTAAAAAAAGAAAAAGTGAGAGTGCAATTTTGAGCAAAAATCAATGTAAAATTGTAATTCTAATATATTGCAAGGTTATATTAGTATTTATTTTTATAATTTTTTAATTAAATTCTTACACACATATAACAAAGATGAATCTCACATCTATTTTGTTTTTCTCCAATTATTTGTTGGACCCTCTTATAATTTTATTTAAGTAATATGATATAACTTATCTCTACCAACATAATAAAATCATTTCACATTTATTATATAAAGCTGAGGTTTTTGAAAGAGGATAAATGAAATAATTTATTTTTAGGATGGATTATTAATCTAAAAATTAAAATTGATATGTATAACTTTAGTAAGGATAAAACTGAAAAATAAACATGAGAACTTTAAAATATTAGTATATATTTTAAAAAAGCTCCTCTTATGCCTTGAGCTTTTATTTTCTTATTCATTATATAAAAAAGCTTTTTCTATAATAAGAATTTTTGTAAAAATATATTGGCTAAGCTTTTATAAATAAAAGTGAAGCTGAAAATCAGACTTCTCAAGCAGTTATTAAATTAAACATTTTGATTTAAAAAAGAAAAATGTTGCTGGATGTTTATCTTTTATTATTTATCGATATTTGCTATTTTAACGTGATATTTAATTATGAGGACGTATTAGTGGGGTTAAGTCAAGTCTTTGCTGTTGTTAGTTTATTAAATGGACACGAGGTTGCGGTGAACAAAGACATGTTTGTTCACCTTTGCCATTGCTCAATTTTTTGTCACCATGCTTTTTGCTTTGTCACTTGAAGTTCTTCTTCTTTGCTGGCTTTGTGCTCATCATGACCATCTTTATTGCCTTGTTCCTGCCTGACACTAAGAACTTCCCAATTGAAGAAATGAAAAGAGTATGGAAGTCACACTGGTTTTGTACAAAGCTCGTTCCTAACACAGTCCACTGATCATGCTTGAAGTTGAACAAAAAAAATGCCCGTGCCGTACACTGAACGAGGAACAATCAGCAAAAGGCAAAACAGGAGGAAAGAAAGTGATTGAATTACTTCTTTTTACCATAAGATTTCCATTAACTTCAAATTTCACAAACTCGTGTTTTCACTAACCTAAGTGAGTTTAACCTAGATGTCGATGATAGCTTGATCGTGTTGCCAACTACACTTTTGCTAAGGGCTAAAGCACCATTTTAAAATTTTTGAACAAAAAAATTATTTGGTTAAAGTTGATTGTATAAGTTTTTCCGTAATGTACTACAGTTTTGCGTCAGCGTAGAAGTCAAATTAATAAAGATTTTATCATATATAATTTTTTTTTGATTTCATATAGAATCTCGATATCTACGCAATGACACCTCATTTGATATATTTTATCTCCCACAAACATAGTTTGAAGATCTTATGGATAAACACTCTTGTGATTGTGATACAATTGTTATAAATTCAAACTATGTTTGTGGGAGATAAAATATATCAAATGAGGTGTCATTACGTAGATATCGAAAAACTATATGAAATCAAAAAAAAATCATCTAATTTGGATACCCGAATCACAAGTTTTGGCCTTTCGAAACTTTACGAAATCTCTATAACATAACACAAACACTTTTCCTACTACATAACTCTTATAAAATCCATTAATAAATTACCATCCGTAGCACAATTCTCAATGTAAAAGCTATAGATGAAGACAACTGTTTAAAATCAATTACATTATAGGGTTTAATAGCTTTGCCTCATTGATGTTTTCTTTGTTATCGGATGCTTATACACTCCTTTTATTTTGAAGAGAATCTCTTAACTTTCTAACTCTCTGCTATCATTTTCCCTTAAACAGAATGAATTTCTACTTTTATAAAAAATCAAATAAAACCCTAAGTTACAAGTCGAATTAAGCAAGCATTATACATCATTTAGCTTGCCGGAAGTCCTATGAAGTCAGTCCAGTACGAACATAAATCTATTCAACTGAATCAAATAAATAACAAAGGAAAGTAGAAACACTTTAGCACAACCTTCATTCACCACAACATGCTGTATTTGCCAGCTTCAGAAATGATACAACTGTAAAAGCCTGTTAAAACTGTGTCAAACAAAGATATGGGAACATACATAGATCTGCTCCTATGTCGCAAGTTTCCCAGAACAGGTCAGAATTTTGAATAACATAAATGAATGACTATGAAACTGACATCGATTGCAATAAAGCATCCATATACTCTTTCAATTTAACTTTTGTAATTGCACCTTCCCTTCTGCTTTCTGGAACTTCCTGCCCGTCCTTGAATAGTATCAAGGTTGGCAATCCATAAACTTTATACTCTTCAATTAGCCGTGGGTTGGCATCATGATCAATCTTTACAACTGTTAATCTGTCTTCATATTCCTGCAATTCATTACATATAAAAATTAAGATCCTAAGCTTATAGGGAAATCACATTAATCATTTCTGTTCCTTGAAACATAAATCAGAATGACACAACCAAAACTACCCATCTCATATTTCAGAGGATTGAGGAGACAAGTAACATCTCAAACCTAATAATTTATGTAATGTATGAGAACAATATGGCATGTAACAGCCAAATAATTTAGTTAAGTGAACACATATTTGTTGAATATGGCTCCTACTTTGTATGCTGATGAAAATTCTAGTCATCGAGGTCAGCAGACGGGTCCGGGGCAACGAACCCAGCCGTAGGAATAAATCTTTGGTAGCACTAACAAAAACTCAGTATATCTCACCACTAAAAATATTATATGTCAGCTGAATTTTTTTTTTTTCTGTCAATTTTTTTCTCTCTTCTGATATGTATTGTGTTTGGCCCCATAAATAGCTGCTGGTTTTTTAAACCTAATTATATTTTTTCTCGAGTTATTCGTAATTAGTGACGTTGAGATGAATATAATACAATGTAGACTAAATTAGCTAAACCAGGTAAATCTCTCTATCTATTCTCTCTTTTCTCTTTTTTGTTTCCGATTTGTGTGATCGTCAGGTTTTCAACAATATTATCCATAAGTTCACTATATAAGTTCAAATTTATTTAGTTACCAAAAGCATTAGATTCGCATTGAGATTCACTCAAACAGTTATTGATATAACCTGAGCTAGGGATTCCATAGCGGGAGAGATCAAACGGCAAGGGCCACACCAAGTGGCGACGAACTCAACCAGAACCGGACGGTTAGCCTTCAACACTGTGTCTTCGAACTGGCTCTCATTGATCTCCACGATACCAACACCGCAACTTACTGTAAATTGAGGAACCGCAGAAGAAGATTTCTGAAACCTGTGTGTTCTTCTTCTCTGAGAGGTGAGCCTGGCCGACCAGTGAGCCAGAGGAAGAACAGAGGACGAAGTGGATGCAGAGATTGAAGCAACTGCACGCACTGGAACCGGAGGGAGTGACAGTGTCAGTGATGCTGAGCTGGAGATAACGGTGTCCATGAATCGCAGAGGAAAAGCTCAAACTCGAATGGTAAGGTGTTAAAATGATAATGCAGAGAGTTATGACCCATAACATGACTATCTGGACCAAACACATATATGCTAGGCTTATTTGTGGCCACATATATCTCCAAATGCGAATATATTCGTGACGTCAATTTCAATAATAATAAAAAAAAGTAATATTCTAGAGTCTAGACCGAAATTTAGTGAAAAAATAATAAAAAGAAAATAAACTCTTCCTCATTTCCAATTTTTTTTTGTAACCCAAAGCTAAATGTATTACGAGTTTTGTTAATTTGGCACAGAATATCGGTAAAAAAAAAAAAAAAACTCACAAATGGATGAAACAGTGACCAAAATATCGTTCATCATTTCAAAAAAAAAAATTTTTTTCCATATGCCACCCAAATCGGTTCTGACGTGTCACGTTTTTAGTGGATACCAAGTTCGCTACGTAATGGAGCGAACTTGGTACTTTTTTTTTAACTTGGTAGTTGTTATCCACTAGAAATGTGATACGTCAGCAAACTGAGTGTTCGCTACAGTGCCCAGCGAATTTGTCCACGGGACATATTAGAAGATAACACTGTTCGCGTGACATTTGGATAAAAATAGTATTTTTTTCCAATATGCCACGTGATAAGTTCGTTGGGCACCGTAGCGAACTCAGTTGCTGACGTGTCACGTTTTTAGTGGACACCAAGTTCGCTACGCAATGGAGCGAACTTGGTACTTTTTTTTTAACTTGGTACTTGTTATCCACTAGAAATGTGACACATCAGCAAATTGAGTGTTCGCTACAGTGCCCAGCGAATTTGACCACGGGACATATTAGAAGATAACACTGTTCGCGTGACATTTGGATAAAAATCTCGGTGATCAGTGACATTTTGGTGAGTGTTCCCAAATGGACGATGACTCATGAGGCATAAAAGACATTTTCATTTTCCCTTTCCAACATAACTCTAGACAGCTGAATTCCTATAGCATTTTTGATGTATTATTATGTCAAGTTTAAATACTTTCAATTGCTTGCTAATACAATTAGTACCACAGAATACAAAGTCATTAAATTGGCAAGTGTACAAAATTTGTAGTATCCAGGCCTTCCAGGACTTGTTTGTTATCAACTTATCACTCCGGATTGTTCATCATAAGCCCTGGCCAGCTGGGCATCAAAAGATTCGTAATTATCTTCTTCTTCATCGTTGTCATCATCGTCCTCATCCTCCTCAACAAATCCAACAACGCCATTAACTTTAGGTAAATTGTTATTTTCATTGGAAGGCATCACAAGCTCATTAGCCTCTTTCCTTTCTTCGTCTGTTGTTGCTAAAGATAGAAGGACATTTTTAGCTTTCTGATCAGGAGGAACCCCACAACACTCCATTTCCTTATACCAATGAACAGCATTGTCGAAGTCTCCATTTTTTCCATATGCATCCATGATAGTGGTCAAAATAGTCTGATTGGCCTTGATACCCCGCTTAAGCATTTCCTTATATTTCTCCATTACCTTGCGAAGATCATTTATCTTAGCATACCCCTTAATTAAGGTTCCGTACGTGACAACATTAGGCTCAAAACCATCTTGTATCAATCTTTTGAAAAACTGCTCAGCACCCTCCATGTCTGGTGCGTTAACATAAGCTGATAACATGGTAGTGTATGAGCAAATATCTGGCATGTATCTGCATGGAAAAGTACAATGATATGAGATTGCTCCACGTTATGCTCTAAACAAATGTCTGAAAGTAACATATACTCTCTGAACTCGTAATTTGCTCTGTACATAAATTTTAAACTATCAAAAAATAAAAAAATGTTCTTTGTTTACTTCTTTTGACCAAACATAAACCACTATCCGACACAAGTATGGCCTTTCAGCCGATCGGTGCTTCCTTGCAGATTTTTATTATTATTATTATTTTTAGTTTGGATCCTCCTTAATCATTAATGAAGAACAGTATATAGGATGTAGGTTCTTTTAAATTGCTTAAAGAATGGAAATCCATATACTTGATATCAATAATGGCAGAATGCTTCGAACATTAGAATATAAACTAAAGATGGGAAACGTAATTTACCTATCCCTTCTCATGCTCTTAAATACAGTCCGAGCTTGTTCTACCATTCCCGATATAGAAAATGCATCAAGTAAAATGTTGTAAGCCTTCTGAGTTGGTCTGTGAAAAAGAAGAGAATACTGTGACTTAAAAAAAAAAAAAAATTTAGCATATAAAAACAGAACTAATTTTGGCGACAGAATCAAAAAAAAAAACAGCTATCAAAATAAATTGTCAGCAATTCAACTGAAAGGTCTCTCATAATCAAAATTTGTTAAAGGAGAAAAACTATTTGTATGGCCACAGAAGACATCAGTGTGGTTGGTATAGTAAAGATAGGAATTTGAATATTTCAATGATTTACTCATAATAGCACCAAGAGATACAAATGTTAAAGTGGACAATTATTTTGCTTTGCAAACGGTATTTACAAAGATAGGAATATGAACGCATGGCTGCTAAAAAAATAGCATTATGTAATTTAAATCTCTAGGTTTCAAGGATGATACTCCTATTGCAAATGATGGTAAGATTAATTTTAGACAATGCTCATAATAGCTTCAAAAAAATTAATGCACTATATAATCCAGCTTTCTTTAAGTCTAGGCATTAATAATTTATTCTCTAACAAACCTGACACCAGCATCAAGCATCTCCTCAAATACAGCTAATGCTTCTTCCTCCCTCCTGGCCTTCCCATAAGCATTAATGAGTAAGGCATAGCTCACAACGTCAGGTCTGAGATCAGCTCTTTGCATCTAAAATTAGGTATTCACTTCAAAATCTGATGATTAATTATAAACAAGAAATCAAAGAGGGGAAACAAGATGAAAACTAGTGGAAAGTCTTGGAAATACTTCAGATTAACTAAATTATCTTTCCTTGAAAGTCCTGACAGTATTAGTGCCTCTTGTGACTTAATTTCACCAATCAGAGATTTGATCTTTTAAAAAAATTCTGACTGTATTATAATGGAGAAAATTTTCCAAACCAGAACAGCAATGAAATCACCAACTTGTAGGAATTGGCAATTAGGTAGGACTCTTGTGTATCATTACAATATAAACACAATGATGCGAAGAGGCAGATCTAGAATTTTCAAAGAAGTACACCAGAGATCCAAGCCTGATGCCTATTCACGTGGAGGATAATAAGACCATGTTTTTTTTGTTTTACACAAGTTAGCTCAAAACTAGTTTCTTCTTCTTTTGGAAGCAATAAAACAATATGATGTTAAAAGTATGTATATTCAGTTTTGAGGAAAAAGTCATCTGTAATAAGCATACATCGAACACAACCGAGATGAAATGAAAGGATCCCAGATCTACCACAGATTCTATAAAAGATAGATAGATAGATATTTAATTTTACCTGATCATATATGTTTGAAACTTCCTTGTAATTTGTTTCAAATGACATCAAGCTATTATATGTCACTGTAGATTGTTCAATTCCCCGTTCAGCCATCAGTGCAAATGTCTTGCGAGCCTTTTCATAACTTCCAGCCTTCTTATACATATAAATCATCATGTTAAACATCTTCTGGTCTGGTTTCAAAGGTGATTTTTCATCATTCAGTAGATTGTGAAATACTTCTTCGGCTTCCCTAAACTTGTCCCCCTGCAGGAGTATCAATTACACAAATGCAAAACTGAAAGTCAAACACTCAACAGCAGTCTGTACAATATTAATAGAAATGTATACTGAATTCAACATAGTTATCAAAGAAATATGAGGAGATATATTCGAGTCGAGTAGACATTCTTGGGACAGTTATGATTAGTTTCAATTAATGGGAGTTGTAACTTGTAAGCACATACTATCTCCATGTTTAAATTCACATAAGGGGATGTGTTGGAGTTGAAAAACCAATACTGGGCCCATATTTACAGCTTAGAATTCTATGACAAAACACAACACATTACTTCACAAACATATACAGAAATAAAAGTATAACAACAACCATGCGGCGTAAGGGAAATTAAATTTCACAGTGAAATAAAAGTGCATAGGATAAAAATGTATGTTTACCTGGACAAATGTTTTAAGTATTATCTGATATGTTAAAGCAGAAGGTTCAGGGCCTGATCTCTGCATCCTACGAAATATTGCTTCCGCATTATTGATTCGGCCTCCTTTTCCATATGCTTCCATAAGTGCAGTCTGAGACACTACATTTGGTGGATGACCCTTCTTATTCATCAAGCTTAATACCTTCTCGGCACCATTGAAGTCTCCTAACTTTCCATAAGCTGTGAGAAGCATGACGAAATCCATCTTACTAAAATCCCACCAGTTTTGAGTCCGAAGCCATTCAAGAATCTAAAGAGAACAACAAGCATGTATGTAGCAGGCAGCAGTTAGAATCATTTATATAAAAGGTAACAACAATCAAAGTCAAAACCAAATAACATCTTTGGGTGTATACCTCAATGACAAGGTTCCACCTTTTGAGTTGTTTAAATCTAATTAATGTACCAATGACAAGGTCCTTAGGAATAGTGCGGTTTTTTATCTTCTCAGAAGAGAGCACAGAAACAGCAGAACCGGCCTCATCGATTTCGTTCATGATTCTCCTCCAATTTTTCTGGTCAGCTTCATCGGCATCATCCTTGAAAACTTCAATTTTCTTCCTCCTCTGCATGAACTTTCTGGGTGTCAACATCCCCATACACACCACACCCATTCTCCCACTCATCTTCACCTTCGCAATTCCATACTCTGACTTACTGCACACACACACGCACACACACAGAGTGAATCATATAACCCAACCCAACCAAGAAATTAACAACAACAAAAACAAAAAGCACTTCCAAAATTCCATAACCTTACCCTGGGTGAAGCGGTGGTAAAGGGAGTTGTCCCACGTGGCAGTGTGACTTGGAAATGAGGCTACACATAACGAACACAACCACAAGAAGAAGAAGAAGAAGAAACAATGGAGGGTTGCTTATGCTTATGCTTTGCTTTGTATCAAAATGACACAAGAAGAAGAAGATATAATTATTGGTAATTTATTGGGCTGGACCAATATCTGGGGTCTGGCCCAATTTGAGTCCAACATTCGGCCCAGTTATATGACCCAAGACAAAAATCAGAAACAAGGTATTTAATTGTTTGGAAATGAAACCAGGCATTGTGACTCGAGTCGTTCCTCCTCCGACGAACCATGTCTTCCGCGGCCGGCGCCGGAGTTAAGCCGTTCTTCTGCCACTTATGCAATCAGAGAGTTACCTGCACCGATGATTCCGATCCTTTCTGCCCGATCTGCCTACAAGGTTTCGTCGAAGAAGATAACTCTAATCCCAACCCTAACCCTAGCCCTAACCCTACTGCTGTTTCATTCCGTTTCATCCGCGACCCTTCTTCTGACCCACATTTACCATTTCATCCTCTCTCCCTTCTCCCTCTGTTGTTATCCTCCGCTTCATCCACCACCATTGATCTCCAGAACCCTCATTTCTTCTCGAATTCTCCTGGATCCAGGACCCGCTCCGATTTCCCTGTACCCGACTCGTTCGACCCGTTCCTCTTCCTCCAGAACCACCTTCAGGGCCTTCGCGCCGAGGGGGCTAATGTTCAATTCGAGATTAATCACCCTTCCGAACCGGGGTTTCGCCTCCCAGCCAACATCGGGGATTACTTCGTCGGCCCTGGCCTCGAGCAATTGATTCAGCAGCTGGCCGAGAATGACCCGAACCGTTACGGGACGCCTCCTGCATCCAAAGACGCCGTTGCAAAACTTCCGACCGTAACCGTTGATGACGAGTTGTTGAACTCGGAATTGAACCAGTGCGCGGTTTGTCAGGACGAGTTCGAGAAGGGTTCGAAGGTAAAGCAAATGCCTTGCAAGCACGTGTACCATGATGGGTGCTTGCTTCCTTGGCTTGAGTTGCATAACTCTTGCCCTGTGTGTCGATTTGAATTGCCCACCGACGATGCCGATTCTGGGAATCGGACGCAGGGGAACGCTGGTGATGGGTCGAGGTCTGCTGGTAATGTTAATGGCGGCAGCGGTGGTGGTGGTGGTGGTGGTGGTGCTGGTGGTGCTGGCAGCGGTGGCGGTGTGGAGAATAGACCTGCCCGCAGGACTTTCAGAATATCTTTGAGGTATCCTTTCGGTGCAGGTGGCTCTGCTCAGGACAGTGGTGAAAGGGGATGGGAAAGTAGGCAAGAAGATTTGGATTGAAATTGTAAGTAGTTTTTTTTTTTCTGCTAGAAGAAATTTATTAATAATGTTGTTCGATTATTGATTTATGTGTTTTGTTTGTTTTATATGATTCTGGTTGTTAGGCATTCATAATTGTATTATGATTTGAGATGCATTATTTTGTTTATTAGGATTTAGGATTGAATCTGTTGCTTGTATAATGTAATTGATAATTGATGGCATTTTAAATTTAATCTTTTGTAGTACCCAGAAACAATCACCAATATTCTTTTTGGCTATTGCTATGTTTCACTATTCAGTATGAAGGGGGAGTATTGTATTTGGAGCGCATTAGTATAGTGCTGCTAAAATAGTTTATGGATTCATTCCTTTGTTTGCTTTGATCTTCTTGTGTGATGGGATTGATATTGAAATTATCCTTTCTTAAATTGATACAGAAATTATATATTCAGAAGTTTAAGTTAACTGCATTCTATGTAGTTCTAGGCTTGTATCATTATTTGTAGACTGCCTTGGTCTTTTTACTTGGATCAACTTTGTTTGTTGTTCTGATGCTTAAACTCCCAGTCAAAATTAATTTTCTTGCCTTCGGATAGAGTGAGAAATCTTTGCATACTCTTCTGCATGCCTCTTTGTACTCTAGCCATTTCCCTAGTTCATTACTCTCATAGGTTTTCAAAATTATTCTGTATTTTCTTATAATTATATTCATTTTTATATTAGAGATATAAATAATCTGAACTGCATCTGAGATGTTAACTCTTAGTGAGACCTTGTAACTATGGAGCTGCCTGTCCCCAACTCTTCCTCAAAGAAGTGGTTTATGTGGGAAAGAGGGAAGGACGTTTGAATCAGCCTTTCTATGTTTCGTCATAAAGTTCTGAACTATTTCATTTTCAGTAGTCTTGAACTTTTATATAAAAGGGGTTTTTCTTCTGTATACTTTATTTCCCCCCTATTCTATAGATACATATTATCTGTTTCTCATACATATTATCAATTAATATATATTCTAGGCCAAAACGAAAAAAACAAAAAAATTGCATCCATGTTCGGTTTTAAATTTTGATATAGTTGTGCATCCAATAATTGTAAATGTATATGTTAATATTGAGTGCTGATATAGTGGTGGTTGTTTTGGGTATATCTGCAGGTATTACTTCGTGTTGAAAAACTGGAAACTATCATGTGCAGCTCAAAGATTCCGTGAATAGATTACTGGCATTATGTTTACAAAAATGTTTGTAGGGATTGGAGGAAATATTGTAATCCGTGGCCCGGAACTTTGTCCATCAAAGGTCCTTTTTTTTTTCTTCTTATTTACTGGATAGCTGGTATATGGGATTTGCATGACAACACACAATTATTGAGTTTGATAACAATTTTCCCGTTATTTTTGTGTACAGACAGATCATCTTCCAATCATCCAATGTTGATTACCATCCTTCAACTGCTGTCTCACTATTTTTGCAGTATGATCTAGTTATGGTCTATATTTCTCCTTTCGCCTTCTCCATACGGAACCCAACCCATGGTATTAGATGATTGACCGGTTGCCAAATACTAGGCTTCACTTGCATTAATAATTGATAACTAGCATTCACTTTGATCACATTTACGTTTAAGATTTAGGTAACAAAATTCCCACTCCAATTAACAGCACGAGTAGTGAGTAATGCGAATAAGCGGTTAATTTAATTCGGTAACTTTTAAGACAAGCTTTTTTTGTTAAACTGAAAAAAAAAAACAAAAAAAAACAAAATTTAGGGCATAATTGTTTGACAGGATAAATAAAATTAGGAGGCTGAAAAAGAGTAAAAAAGAATGTGGACATATTAAAACCCAAACAATATGTCTTGTGTTTAAGGTTTAGGACATGATATAAATACATTAAAATATTTTTTATAACATAATTTTAACTATTTAAAAAAAAACAATTTGTAAACAATTTGTATTTCCTATAATTTTTTTATACATTAATTCTTATTTAAAATTATTAAAAATTCAAGTTGTGATTTGAAATAAAATATATTTAAATTAAAAATAACTTACAAAGTTTTTAAAAATAGAAAAAAATTATCCGCACTAAATTAAAACAAAAAGATTTTCAATATTTATGTATGTTATATAAAAAATGAAATTTAAATAATATTAACACGAAAAATAATAATTCACACTTACACACATAAAATAATTGAATTTTGATTCTAACTCCGAGTTTACATAGAATATTTTTTCAAACACGTACATAGCAATGGCAGAGGGTAGCCGATGGCGGTGGTGGTAAAAACTATGTGTTCTGTCTATAAGACAGAGATGTCCAGCCCGATAGACTGGTGTGTTACTCTTGGATCTAGTGCCCTCTCTAAGGTATCTATGGAGAAGATACCCTTGAGTTGAGCGGATCACTGTGCACAGAATATTATAACGGCGCTAGCCAAAGGGGTGTGTGCACAGTGACAGCATAATAGTAAGAGAGAAAGTGTGTTTACCTTTAGGGTTTACCTGGTATTTATAGGGGTTACCTGTGGGTAGTGCAGATGAGCCTTAGGTGTTTCTGACTCAGATCTCGGCCTATCTGCTGAGCTGTCACCGTGTTGTCGGATAAGTATCCTCGATGGATATCTGTCTTGAGTCAATGCTGACTCAGATATTGGGTTGTCCTTTGTTGGGCTTGCTTCTTAATAGGCCCATTATACGGGTCCATAACAGTTGCCCCCCAGCCCGGTAGTTTGGTTGTCCAGGCTGCCGGGGTGAATTGTCTTGCCTTTTGCTTCAGATTTTTGAAGAGTTTTTGAGTTTTTGTAAACTTTTTGCATATAGACTTTTTGCATATATTTTCCTTACATCTCAAGCTTTTAAACCGGGGTCCTCATTGCCCCCTATCTTGGCGGGTTGATCATAGACCATGGGAAATATTTCACGTATTCTCATACCGAGTTTGGGATGAGCTTGAGTGGTTGGGATCCAACTGGCGAGTTGCCCCCAAGCATCATTCCATACGCATATGTTCTGAGCTTGTAGCTTCCTTCTGAAAACGGGAATGATTTTCCCTTGTCAACTATGTGGACGGGTTATGCATGAACCCGGCAAGATATTGCACATGTTTAACCGGGGAACGTACGAGCTTGAGTTGTTGGGATCCAACTGGCGAGTTGCCCCCAAGTCTCATCCATGTAACCCGGCTAAAAGTTGCCCCCCCAGCCCGGTAGTTTGGATGTCCAGGCTGCCGGGATGAAATAGCAGTAATCTCTGCATTTGAATTTTGCATATTTTATTCAAATTAGCAGTCAAGTTTTTGCTTTAACTTGGCCTTTTTATTGAAGCAATTTTCTTTGGGTTGGAACTTTTCTTTGGCCGACTTAATTGAGTCAGCGATTGCAGATATTATCTGTCATTCATTCAGCCGGTTTTAGCGAACCGAGTATTGAATATGTTGTTTCCGTATTTCTCCCCCAATCTTTTTTGGCTGAGGTGGTGTTTGCCTCCTTTCAACATCGACCTCGGCTTCTCCTTCCGAAGCTTTCATTTTGAACCCAACTTCTTGCGCGGTTGCGCGGTGACTTTATTGATTCAGATTTAGCTTTTTAGTGTTAACTGAACAAAATGACCTAGCCAAGGTCTTTCATGCGGATTCCGCTTTTTGCTTTTAACCCAATAAGGTCACTTGATCAAGGTCGTACCAATCTGCCCCTTATTTTTCAAGTCCTTCCATTTTTCTATGCGTCGGCTAGGAGCCATACTCCTGCAATGTGCTTTTTATTTTTAACTCATTTTCTATCCAATTTCTTGCATGTTGCTAGTCGTATTTTTCCAATATCTTGGCGTTATAATGTTCAACTCGGCTTTTTGCCAGAGTGTCATTTCTTGACTTTGGGTTATTTTGACTTTCCCATGCATTCTGAGCCTTGAATTTTTGGAACGAGGAATGGTACTTCATTGCCCCTTATCTTGGTGGGTTGAGCATGAACCGAGCAAGATATTACGTACATTCCATATAACCGGGTGTCTATTTCTTGGATCCTGGATGTGAGTTTGTAGTTCTCCTTACCAAATTCTTGTCAGTAATCGTAGACTGGGGTGTGATTCTTTTTTTTTTTTTTTTTTTTTTTAGGACCACAAATCTCCAAATATGTCTTAACTTATACTGGATTGGGGTGTGGTCCATTTTTAAGGACCACGTCTCTCCAAATCCAGTAGTCGGGGTGTCCGGGGTGCATATCTGATAAGTATAGTTGGGTTGCTGTGCATTTCTATTGATCGCATTTTGTGAATATTTTATTCTCAGCGCGTAGGAATCGGCCATGTTCATGTTCCAAACCTGGATTAGCCTTTGTTCTGTGATTTATGGCTTTAACTATCTTGTCATGTTGAATTCTTACTTCAGACATCCTCCTTTGCTGTCCTACCCAGTAGTTTGGGTGTCCGAAGCGAAGTCCGTTGAACTATAATTTTGTCAAACTTCCGTGACTAAAGACTCTATTGGAAGTAGGAAAGTTTTTCCCTTTGACCTTTTTGCCGAAGTTTTATTGATTCATTGATCCATGTTCTGCATCCATGGATTCCTGTCGACCCATGTTTTGGATTTTTTTTATTTCGTTCTTTCTTTGGTGCCGGGCTTCATGAGCCGGGTACTGTGTATGCTATTTCAACATTCCTCTTTCAAACTTTTTGGCCGAGGTACGTAGCTCGGACTAGTTGAACAGTCTTTTGGACTGTCTTATCGAGATCTTGAAGTGTAAGGATTGCTGCTTTTCTTTTTTAATCTTGGTTGCATTCCTGCACTTGCCCCCCAGTCCGGCAGTCGGGAAATCTGAGTTGTCGGGCTGTATTACTTTAATCCAAGCTGTGTATGTCGGAATACCGACTTTGCCTTTGAAATTTCTTTTTTCTGATTTGGGGATCTTTGAGCCCCTTTTAACTGATATTGTCGGGCTTTGCTCCTGATTTGGGGATCTTTGAGCCCCTTTTAACTGATATTGTCGGGCTTTGCTCCTGATTTTTTGCATCTTTCGTTTTCAGGTTTGAATTTCTCCTTGGTATACTTAGCCCAGTTTTATATACTGTAGCTTTATTTATCTGAGTTCGGCTTTGCCAGAATCTCGTTGTGATATCGTCTTCTGTTTCAACCCGGTTGTACCTACCGTGTCTTTTACTGATTTTGACTTGATCAGAATCATTCACCTTTTTGAGTCCTGCGTGCATTGTCGTGGCGTTCAGATGGAACAGGGTGAGACTCCTACTGAAATCGGGACCGGGATGCCTCTTGTCCAGTTTTTACGTTTTTCATCCATTTTATGCCTTTGGATGATTTTGTCTTTGTACTCGCATCTTGAGTTTTATGCCTCCTTGATAACTTAGATATATTTTCTATGTATTTGAGGTTCATCAGATTCCAGAGTTTCCTGAAGTATTCGTTAAATACTTCTAAGGACTTAGCATTCCCTTGATTTTGATAAACAAGCTTGTTTTCTTGTTATCTAGGTTTGTAACTTAGGCAATTTTCTAAGAATATCAAACCTTACTCGAGTTGTTCGTCATCTGAGACGAGTTATTTTTACAACTCGAATAAATTCTTGTTTTTGCAACTCGTGCATTTTACGAGTTCCAGTATATTGACCTGGCCGAGGTCAAAGCATTATGCGGATTCCGCTTTTTGTCACTCTTTGTGACGCATGTTTATTTTAACTTAACGTTTTGTTAAGTCAGCATTGATGAAGGTGATCATTGTCGCCTTCAATCATGACCTGGGTTTCGTAACCCGGTACTATCCAAGGTAAAGGCAGTATTGTCACATGTCCCAGTTGTGTCTTTCGACCTTAGTACGGAACATTTCGACTTGATCAGAGTCAGCGTGACAAATTGCGCTTGTATCTCAGATTTATGTTGATGCATCAGAATCACAAGGATCCATATTTACGAAGGTATTTACTTGTTCATTCGATTGACTTTAACCCGGATTCGTACACCGTGGTTTCATAATATTTAACTCGGCTTGTTGCCTAAGTTTTAATTTCAAAAGGCGTCATGATGACTTGATTAGTTTCAGTTCAATCTGCCCTGTTGAATCTTCATTCAGTTTGGATTACAGAAGCGTCCTTCCGCTCTCCCTGAATCAGGCTTGATGTCGCATGTATGCAGTATTCTTATAGGACTCTTATTGGCAAGGCTAGAACTCGCAATCTTGCCCGTAGGCAAGAGGGTTCAAATTCCTCAACGTTATTGGCCGGGCTAGAATTCACGCCCTTGCTCATTTTGGCAAGGGGGTTCAAATACCTCAGTCTCATAATATTTAACTCGGCTTCTTGCCAGAGTTTCATTTACCCCGGATTTTTATCCTGGGTTTTTTATCGCGGATTGGGGTGTGATCCTTTTTCTAGGATCCCATCTCTCCAAACTCGTCATCATTTTTTTGCGGATTGGGGTGTGATCCTTTTTCTAGGATCCCATCTCTCCAACTCGTCATCATTTTTTTGCGGATTGAGGTGTGATCCTTTTTCTAGGATCCCATCTCTCCAAACCCGTCTTCATTCTTTATAATAAACCATTTATATTCTGGTGGGCCGGTTTTCATTTTGGCTCTTTCTTCACAATCTACAAAAGTGAAATGCCAACATTTTGATTTTAAGTTTAGGCCGGCAGTATTTGCCTTTAATCTCGAGCCCGGCTTCTGTTGCATCAGCTCTTCTTTCAGCTTGGCTTCTTTTTCCCAAGTCTTGTATTCATCTAGGTGGATTTTCTTCCTTATTTAAGTGGAGCTGGATCTCTTTCCTTTTTTAGAGGGGATCTCCACCCACCTGTTTGATTATTCTTTGCAAAAATACAACATAATAAAGTATGAAGAAGGAAATTAGCAATAATATTTATTCGATCAACAATCAACAATTATCCAAAAATAATTGCAATCAGCAATTAATAGTAATTGACCAACAATTGCAATCAGCAATTAATAATAATTGACTAGCATCAATCAGCAATAGTTATTAGTTGACTATGATTCATTTTATCAAATTTGATTTGGCATCCATCACGAAGTCTCCATAATGTTCCCAATTTTTTCTTGGTCTTCATTTATACTCTATATGGAACGTGGCCTAATGGGGAAACCTGATGCTCCTTTTTTCATGATAATATTTAAAATATCTGCAACCTGTTTTTGACGACATATGATACTAAACATATGCATAATAATTTTGACCAGCTTTCAAAATTATACAGCTTGCATAAGAATGCTTATGGAAATCCCACAGCATATAAGAATTTGGTCAAGTAAGAAGTCATGATCATAATTTCTGGGATATAAAGGAAAGGAAAAGAAAGCTTCCTTAATATTTTGTAACCCATCTTGCTTGCACTAGAGGACGGTTCCTGCAGTGGGAGTAACATAAACCAGCTTAGGTCTTTTTAATTTGGACCCATTGGCATGGTTCCAGCATGTGATTCTTACGCCTACTGAAATCTGATCCCGATTTTGATCGTGATGCCGAACTGTCTAGGCCGAGATGCCTATTGATATCGGCGTTGAATATCAATCCAACTCGTATTTATTCTGCATATCAATTAGCCATCTTTTGCTTGGGAGGATTGTTAGTGGTTACAAACAATAATATTATCTCCGTGAGTAGATTATGAAGATATATAATGTTATATATCGATAATAAATAAATTAAAAGTAAAGCAGGATAAATTATCTATTTATCTGACTTGTCCTTCCAAAGCCAGTGTTCCACGAGAAATTTATGTTTTCCTGGTCCCATCTCATTGTCTCCAATAAGTATCCTTTTTTGGTCTTTCAAGAATCAGTGCAGAAGCTTGGTGCACGATAGGTAAGACGCACATCATATTTTTGGGTATTTTTCCCAAATATAAATGCATTCAATGATTAGCTCGAATTTT